>VZRX01001004.1:32218-156432 GCA_013398075.1 Notiomystis cincta
GTGGTCTGCAGTGTGCATGCTGAGAGATTCTCTAAATGACCCAGGATGCAAACATAATCACCCCAAAATATTTTCCCTTTAAGTTGCAGTCTGCTGCTGTTCAAAGTGTTTTCAGAAGATGCCAAGACAACTATTTCACTTCACTTGCTATCTCCAAGTGTCCTCAAGTTTAAAAGATACTTAAATCAATTGAAAACAATAGGACAACAAAACATCCCACTCATCCTTTTTAAAGGCTGCAGAAGCCCAGAGGACAGCTAGAACTTGAGCTCTCAAGAGGAATGCAGTCATCCCAAGTCAGCTGCAGTTCCTCACCACAGTCAGTACTGGTGCAGAAGAGGGTGGTGGACACCAAGGACAAGAACTGCTTCCCCAGCACTCAGTTCCCCAGCCAGCTGAGGCAGCTGGCTGTCATCATTATCTCCCTCCTCCCCAGTCAGGCATTATGCAAGGCTCAAACATGCCTTAGGGGTGAGGCCACAGAAAACACATTTAGGGAATCAGGAGTGGCTGGGGAAAAGATGAAGATGGACTGAAACCTATGAGGATTTTTAAAAGAAGGGTATCTATAAGAAGCTTATTTTCTTGCAGAGGCTTGCAAACCCTACATTAGCAGCCTGGCTGAAGTCAACAGATAGGCAGGCTGGGCACAAACAGCAGTGTGAGTTAACACCAGCAGTTATCACCATAATTCTTTGTCTCAGGAAAAAAAGTATTATAGAGAACTACACAAGTTAGGTAATAAGCAGTATTTTTTTAAAATGTGGATTGCAGTGGCAAAAGTCAAGGAAGCTTGAAAACTCTTGACTCAAGTGTTGAGAAATCACAAGGTGCAATGTTATACTTCTGAACCAAGATAATTTTTTGCTTCAGACAGAAGATGCAAAAACAGAAACCAAAAACAACAGACAAAACAAGCCACTAAAGAAAAATCTGGCAGAAAAATAACCAGGTATCTCAGCTGCAAAGGCCAAACTGTGAGCTAGAAACAGATTGCCAAAGGAAGATACCCAAGCAAGTCAGCCAAGTATTTATTTTGATTTATACCAATGCTTGGCCCAAAGTCCCAAACACTGTAAAATATACTAGTTGAACAGTAAAGGTATGAGAGAAATTGCAACTTCAGCTTCAGATTAATTTTATAGCAACTTAAAATTATTGTCAACCTTCAAAGAGCAACTACTAATGCTTTGAATTTCTGAGACAAGTGAATAAGCTCTGAATGAGACATGAGAGAGGGAGAGAGACAGAAATAAAATATACTCCAATAAACCAATACCAGTAGCTTTCCTGGTAAGAGTTTTTTTTTTTTTTTAATTGAGACAAAGAAGCTGCAGTTCTTGGCCTACAGCTCACCCAGGATGTATAGGTTTGCAGCAAGTTTCTGGCTGAATTTTTGCTTCTCTCTACAAGAATTCAAACTAGCTGATAGTAGCAATTTCTGTCCTGAAACCCAATCTATAGCTATAAGAGACTATCATGTTGTCATGGCTCAGTGAGACCCAAAAAGAATTTCACTGTTGTTTGCAAACAGATTGATATGGCTGAAAGTCAGGGTATGCTCTTCTGTGTTGGAGAAGATATAATTTAACACTCTTGGACCCAATTTTACCCTAATTATAGGCAACTGAGAACTTTGCAGTGAAGTCAGTGGGCAGAAACCAGACCTCTTACTGTAGCTGACAGACAAATAACAACCTGCTACACAGAAGAATGTGATTTACCCTGCATGTTAAAAAACAATTTTTAAATACCTCTATAATATCAGGGATTTTTCAAAAATAGAGGACCAGTAGCTTAAGATGCATAAATGACAATGCATTGATATGAAAATAATCAAGATTACTTGGTGAACACCCTTCTACTCCTGGATGCATTAGAGGTGCATTTCTTGAAGCAGTGAACAGACAACAGCACAAAGGAGAAAAGCCTGAAATGGGGGAAAGGAAGATGGAGAAGGAAGTTCTCCAAAGATTAATCTGCTATTATATTTTTAAGACCCTTTTGTTATCACCAGCTTAATTATAACTGGATTTGCCTTGCTTTTTCTTACTGTCTTGCTGTAGCTAGAACTGGCAGCAACATTGCAGTCCTTGAAGTAAGTGCAGATAAAAGGAAAATCCACAGGGAAGCCCGGTGTGTGGCTTTCCAGGCACTTCGCGTGCAAGGAGTGAAGCCGTGGTTAATTACCTGCCTCCAGCCACTCCTTAAAAGCTGAAGAGCTTTTCTTCGTATGGCTACAGTAGCCATGGCAGCTGCTCATTTATTAGTTGCAGCACACATTAGAGCAGGCTGGGCAACAAGACTGCGTGCAAGGTGAAGATGGCAAAATTCTATTTAAAAAAAAAAAGAGGGCAATAATCTGTTTCCTGAGAGCAGGTAATGGGGGTGCCAATCAAAACCTGAAACTGTCATGCATTTCACCATTAGGGAAGAATGACTAACAACTGAATATTGCACTGATGTACATAATTATTTTCTGATCTGTCTAACTACCCCTGGCATCTGATAGGAGATCCTTCCCTAAAGAGGGGTCTGAGCCCATAATTTTTTGTATCAAATTTGAAAAACCAAAATCTTCGACAATATTAGTTGTATTCAGACCAGGATTTGGAGCTAAACAATCTGACTGCAGCAAGACAGAAATTCTAGCACTGAATTTCCCTGATATTTTACCGTTTCAGTGGGGAAGGGTAAGAGTGGAGAAGAAAGGGCACTGTTTGGTATTGCAGTATAAACATTACTGCTCCTGTCTCTGCCAGAAAGTTGTCACTGAAAGAGTAAGGTGCAACAGTTTTTAATGCTGTATGTCCAATGAGGAGATCATGAAGGGCAGTGATTCTGTTCTCAGTCCTTTCTCCTGTGGACAAACCCAGTGGCACTGTGGCTGCTCTCACACACAGGCCTGGAGTGCAATAATACTCAGTTATGGGACTGACCATAACTATCTCACTGTCCTCTCACCTGACATTGCCATAACTAACACCACTGCCCTCCCAGATATTCCCAGCCCTGCCTCACCTCCCCAGATGTTGCCATTCCAATTCTCTCAGTTGTGTGCCAAGCAAGCTTAACACCCGACCTTTCTCAGCAGGTGTTCTCCAAAGTGTACCTGTTCCCAAAGAGCTCACTCTCACGTCATCATCTCCCTTGCAAGGGAGGAATTGCTTTTAATTTCATCCAGATTTCACAGCAACTAGCACCTGCTAGATGTTTTTTACTGGGAAATTTAATATTCAACCCCAGTTCTGTGCTATCTTTTGCCTCTACAATTCCAGCAAATGAGGACATGCATTTGCAACATGATACTCAGCTTTTGTCAGCAGATGCTTTGAACAGTCTCCTCTGTGTCTCAGTAAAATTATTTCCTACTGAGACAGGAACAAGTGGGGCATGGGAAACCTGAAAAGCCCTGGAAATGGTGATTGCTTTGGGAAGGCATCTGCTTTCCATAAAACCTGCCTATCTAAAACACGTTTCCAAAATGTGCTGGCCACTCTGCTAGACCCTCCCAAATTCTCACCAGCACACAAAATAAACAGATGAAACACACAAGCCTCTCAGCAGAGGTCTGCTTCCTTGGAAACGCTTGGCATTTCTGTGGGGTCACAGCTGAGACTGAGTCTGGATCTGGCAGAGAGCAGCTCATTTGGTGCAGGGCTGGTACCTTTACTGAGGAACATGTTAAATCTGTGCCCAAGTGTACAATTTGGGATTTGTATCCTGGATTTCATAGGAAGACTAACTAGTCACTGTATAAAATAAAATTAAATTAAATAATCAAATAAAATAAACCAAAAAATAAAATAAAATAAATATAAGGTGTTTGGCATTGCAGCTTAGGCTAAACTAAACTAAAATACATGACAACAAAAAGCATGAGGTGTTTGGCACTGGAGCTGACTTAGTGCAATAAGAGATGAGCAGTAGCTGACTTGTGGCTAATACAGAAGAGCCATTTCTGAGTCTCAGGCAGAGGAACCAAATACAGGAAAGGGGAAATTTACACAGTTTAGTTCCTGAGAATAAAGAGTTACCCAAATTCATTTGAAGCTCAAAACAGAACAACTTTTTCCTCAGTGAATTTCCATAGTTTCATAAAAGAAAAAAAGCAAAGCATTCTTCCTGCTCCACTCTCCCTGCAATGGGGTGGTTATAAGAACTATCCACAGCTTGCCAGTATGTTTAAGGCTTAGGTTATTAAGGTAATGTAATATTATGTAATAGAGCTTGCCTCTACAATTTCCAGCTTTCTAATTCTCAAAGTTGAAAGTATCTGCAGACACAGAAGAAAACTGCACCACTACAACCTAATGGTGGGTATATGTGCTAGTGCAATTTATCTTGCTGTGTGGCAGAAATACTGAACTTGGCCTGAATGAAACATTAATAGAAGACTGTGTATGAAAGTATCACACATGACTGGATGTTTCTGAGTACATGGTGTAGGAGTGCAAGGGACTGACATCTACAACACAATGTGTTAGCGCCTGAAATCAACTTTGTTTAAAATAAATACCATTTTCCCCTTCCATATGGTCTCTTGCTGAGTTTTGTGAAATTAATTTTGTACATGCTGCTTTGGTAGAAGGATCCAGGAGCAAATGATTCTTATTCCAAAACAATTAGCACATAACTAGGGAACAAATCTGTCAGTACATCAGTCTGGAGACTAAACTTGAGGCAGTCCTCCTGCCTTAGGTACTTTTAAAGAAAGTATTCTATAAATCATTTCTCTCACCCATTTAAGTCCCTGGGATCACTGCCATATTGCATGCAGTGAAGTCTTGCTAAATCAGCAGGACAGACTGTCACAAGATGTGATAGCACAGAATGGTGAAGCAGAATGTTTTAAAATGTACACACATAGTAATCACGGGTGATATGGATCTTGAATCCCTTTGCAAATTAGTAATTAGAAAAGCACCATTCCTAGAAAGTCAACTGACAAATTAATCAACCATTTTTAAAGCAAAAAAATTGCCCAAAACGCTGGCATAGAGAATCATAAGAAATGAAAACCTTCCAAGCCCTTTTCAGTAAAACATACAAATTTGAGCCTTTCAGAAGCTTTGTTCTTATTCCAGGGTGCTTTAGATTGAAGATCCATTAAATTTCCTTTCTTCTTTCAAAGCAGTTTTGGTTTCACACGACATAAATATTTCCATAAGCCCTGGAATGAGTGAATAGGGATAAGTTCTTTGTACTGGGGCAAGAGAGTTAGAGATCCATAGGACACACCACTGAGCCCAGGCAGTTTCCAGGCAGTTTCCATTCCTCATCCATGATTTAAAGGAGGCTTCTGATATGACAATGCTCTTTGCTTTTCTGTTTCTAAACTCAGCTCTGCAGAAGCAGCAGAGTTCTGACATTTTCAAGAAATGATGAAAGGCACTGCATTTGCATAGATACCCAAGGATGTTTGCTTTAGAAGGGAAACAGATTTGGGAGACGAGGAAAAAGATGACAATGTATTTGGCAGCTTATATAACTTCTGTTAACTTCAGCATGATCAACAGCTAAAACTAAGTGTCTATTTTTACTTCTTCTATTCTTCTGAATAAATGCTCACCAAAGATGCCACAGTGAAATGGTAAGTTTCCCTTCCTATTATTTTTTTATTTGGAGGAGCACCTAATCAGTATATGACCTAGAAAGAGGAGGAACTGAAGAAGGAAAGCATTTTTTCCATTTTACTGCTCTGAAGCCATAAATGCACCTCCTCCATTTGTTGTGGCCAGCTTAGCTTAACTCCAAATCCAGAGCATGAAAATGTGCTTTTATATCTCTCTCAGCACCTGTGCCCACACACGCTGTACACCTGGCAGTACTGTGGAGGCTGTCACCCTGACACAGGTGGCTGAAAAACTGGCTTGAAGCATGACTCTAGCCCATCACAACCGTGTGCACAGGCAATAAATATGTCTTAGCTTGGAGACAGCAGCTGAGGGCTCAGCTCCAAGCAAAGTCTGCCTGCGGCAGCTCCAAAGAGCCCTGGCTATGAAAAAGTGCTACCCTCTTTTGGAAACAGAACCTACCTCCTATGATCAAAGGCTGGAGAGCACAGCTAAGCTGCAGGGGCTGACAGATGCATCTGAGAAAACCTCTTGGCTTTAAATCCATTTACTTTTTCCATTAGAGAGTGCAACATCTATGTTACTGTTTCGCAGATAAATCCATGGAGATTTTCTGATTACCCTTCTACTAATTTACAAGACAATCAACATCCAATTTAGCCAGACTTTTAGCAGGCACTCAGTTGTTTCCTTACACAGCTTTCTCCACCCATGTTATGCCCTAAAATGAGGGAATGAAATTTTAGGTGATTAGGAAGGATCATAACAGGGTACCGTTAGCATACTGTCAGTTTCAAAGTCAAAAAGGAAGCACAAGTAGTCACCACTCCACATTCCCTTCCCTACCCACTGTAACAGGAGCTAAACAGTGCTATTTACAGTGTTACAGCACAAAGCCGACCTGCCAAGCTTCTAGCAGAGCAGAAAAATGAGTTCTTTTTCTTCTCTTCCAAATTCCCCTGGGCAGCACTCAATGCCTACCCTGCTGCCCTCCAGGTAAATCTCTTGTGAATGTAAGTTATGTCCAGATCATGGGATTCCAAAGGGAAAAAATGGCATGACAGTTACGACCCTAGAAGGAACTGTGTGTAGGTACTGGTCTAATGCCAAAAGGTTCCCTACTTCTCAATTCTCCTCAGCCTGATCCTAGTCCTAACCATAACCCTAGGCCTGGGCTAAGACTTCTGCCCTGGGACAGGCTAACTCTCCAGCTGTCCATTACAGATGTGAGAGTCCTGCTGGCAAGAAACCCTCATGAGCACAACCCAAACCACTTTGAAGACTGCATGATGAAGTGACTTCACACATGGGTGGTGGCAATCTTGTATTAAGGAAAGTTTTGAGTATACAGGCACTGGTCTGTGAGACACAAATATCACGTCTTTAGTAATGCATCATAGGTAGCAAAGCAAGAACATGACAAAGGGAAAAGGCAAAGAGAGAAGTATGAACAAACTCTGCCCTGGGCTTGTCCTTGCTCTCAAGCACTTTCAGATTAAACTGTGAGAAAGGCAATGATTTTGTTTGCCAAAAAAAGCCTTTTCTCTCATGTTTCAGATACACCAAGCCCTGTCAGGACAGATCTAATAATGAAGCCACCTGAAAGAGCCTTCCTCCTACAGGCACCCAGTGCTAAGCACCAGGGGAAAGGAAGCATGGCAGCTATTCTCCTGTTTGCTGAGAGAAGGCCGTGACTGATGCTCCTGAGGCCCCTTCCACCAGCACCTCCATCTCCTGCAGGCACCTTCCGACCCGCACTGCTCGAGCTGGCTCAGCACCAGGCTCACCGGAGACGCTGCACCCACACAGCTCTTCCTTAACGTGGCTAAACAAATAGAGAAAACAACTTAATGCCGGCCGAACACTTCACTTATGCGCTGCCGCCCTAGCCTCTTCCCTTTGCAGAGCACGAAACAAGAAGAAACCCTTCCAGGAAGCGGAGCTAGAGGAGGGGAAGAAAAGTTCAACAGGAGACCACGATGCCAGGTCGCGGGAAGAGCCGCGATGGTGCCACCGCGCAGGCACCACCGAGGACTCCGGGGGACAGCCCGGTGCCGCTGGCCGGGCGCAGGATGTGAGCTCACGGCACCGCCCCTTCCCCGCCCGCCCCGNCGGGAGAGCCCAGCGCGGTGCCCGCGGCCGGAGGAGGTGCCGCCATGGGGAACCAGCTGGCTGGCATCGCCCCCTCGCAGATCCTCTCGGTCGACAGCTACTTCTCGGACATCCACGACTTCGAGTACGACAAGAGCCTGGGCAGCACCCGCTTCTTCAAGGTGGCCCGAGCCAAGCACCGGGAGGGGCTGGTGGTCGTGAAGGTGTTTGCCATTCAGGATCCGACCTTACCCCTGACGAGCTACAAGCAGGAGCTGGAGGAGCTGAAGATAAGGTTACACTCGGCACAGAACTGCCTCCCCTTCCAGAAAGCCACCCTGTCCGAGAAGGCCGCCATGCTTTTCAGACAGTACGTACGGGACAACCTTTATGACCGAATCAGTACCAGGCCGTTCCTGAACAACATTGAGAAAAGGTGGATCGCTTTCCAGATCCTCACTGCGGTGGACCAAGCGCACAAATCTGGAGTCCGCCATGGGGACATTAAAACTGAGAACATCATGGTGACCAGCTGGAACTGGGTTCTTCTAACTGACTTTGCCAGTTTTAAACCAACTTACCTTCCTGAAGACAATCCCGCTGACTTCAATTATTTCTTTGACACATCCCGGAGGAGAACGTGTTACATCGCTCCCGAGCGCTTTGTCGATGGCAGTATGTTTGCCACGGAGCTGGAAAACATGCGAGACCCTTCGACTCCTTTGGTAGACTTGGCAAATAGCAATCAGCGAACAAGAGGGGAGTTAAAACGTGCAATGGACATCTTTTCTGCAGGTACTTGGAGCTATCAGGTGTTGTTTCTGGTTGTAATGCAGTGCAGAAGAGCTTAATTGGGTTTTTTTGGTTCCTTTTTTCTTTTACAGCACGCTTGGAGAACAGCGTGTTAAAACCTTGCTCATTTTAAGCATAAAGACCCAAACCTTTTTTTCATTCACTGAAAAATACAAACACAACATATTAGGCTACATAATTGAAGTGTATCTCTATTATCTGAAGAGAGAAATCACAAATGATAAACGATTCTGTTACGGCTCAGCTGTGCTCTAGGAAAGAAGTGGTTCTGCAAGGCACAGTCCATCGTCCACTATTGGCAGAGAAGCATGTGCCTCATAGGACCTGAGAGGAGGACCCAGTCAGTGGTCCAGTTCTGGGGGGACTGAAACAGCTTTCAGGGTAATTTGGCAATATTGGCTCTAGAAGCCGCTTCTCAATTCATTTTCCCCACAGGCAGGAAGTGGGACCTAAGTCCTGTCATGGTCCCGCTCACAAATACTTGTTAGAGTTTGACTGTGGGAGACTGCCTTGAGTCTTGGCTTTCTCTTGAAAGTCACAAGTTTAGCCCTTGGCTTTTTGGTTTTTTTTCCCCACCCTTAATGTGATTGAAAATATGAATTTAAAGGAAATGGTTACTTCATTTTACAAGCTGCTCTTATGGCCAAACTTCCAGGGCACTCCACTGATAAAGCAGACTATTGGGAGCAAACTGCAGGAGCAGGTTCTTTGAAGAGGGACTTGTGTCATGTACACAACACTGTGGGTCTGAGTTTGGCAGTCATGTGTGAGTGAATATATGCTCTCTCCCAGCATCAGCTGTAGGAGCAGAAGTTATTTCTTTACCTTCTATAAAAGGGCTGCTTAATTTTGACCTACTGCCCAATCCATGCTGACTTACCACACTCTTCTTCCACATGACAGTGATGTGTGTTCCTTTTCTAGTGATGGATTTTCCAGCTGGCAGGTGGCTGAAGTCACTGCCTCATGTTTCCTAATTCCAAACTCCTCTTCTGTTGACATGCTTGAAATAAATTACTTGGGACATATTTCAGGGATCAAGTATAAAAGCCAGGTTTTGGAGCTTGAGATGTTCTCTCCTTTCTGCAAATTAATTTGGCAACACTTGTTTGCCTTATTTTTAAACAAGCAAAGAGTTGTTTAGGGTTTGTTCTCATCTGCATATAGAAAACAAAGTTAAAGTCTCTGTTTATAATCCTCTGACATCTTTGACTTCTTATTTTCTTTTGTTCCCCAGGTTGTGTAATAGCAGAGCTTTTCACAGAAGGTGTACCCTTGTTTGATTTATCTCAGCTTTTGGCTTACAGAAATGGCCTCTTCTCCCCTGATCAAGTCCTAAAAAAAATTGAAGACCGCAGTATCAGAGAACTGGTAAGGATGGACTATGGAATTATAACCTGTGTGATCTGTCTGTAGTTTATTTCACCTACTTTGGTGACAGATTGCTTATTGTTTGGGTTTTTTGTACTACAAATGTCTAAATATTTACTCTTTTTCCCTCGCTCCCTCCTACTTCTGTCTTTCTCAAGGTCACTCAGATGATCCATCGAGAGCCAGATAAACGCTTAGCAGCTGAAGATTATTTGAAACAGCAACGTAACAATGCATTTCCTGAAATATTTTACACCTTCCTTCAGCCTTACATGGCCCAGTTTGCCAAGGAAACGTTTGTGTCAGCAGACGAGCGTATATTGGTCATACGTAAAGATCTGGACAACATCATTCACAATCTCTGTGGGCACGATCGCACAGAGAAGGCCGAGGGAGAGACAAAAGAGAATGGGCTGGTTATTCTCGTGTCTGTCATAACTTCCTGTTTACAGACTCTCAAATACTGTGATTCAAAACTGGCTGCTTTGGAGTTGATTCTTCATTTAGCGCCAAGATTAAGTGTAGAGATTCTTCTGGATCGTATCACTCCTTATCTGTTACATTTCAGCAATGACTCTGTGCCCAGGGTGAGGGCAGAATCTGTGAGGACACTGACTAAAGTTCTTGCTCTCGTCAAAGAGGTGCCACGCAATGATATTAACATTTACCCAGAATACATTCTGCCAGGCATTGCACACTTGGCCCAGGATGAAGCCACCATCGTCAGACTTGCATATGCTGGTAAGAGGATATCTGGTCAAAACTCCAGATCTTGAGCTTTTCTATATTCTCTTAATTGTTTCTGTCAGTAAAACTCACCAGAAGCCTCAAAAGTGACTGTGGGTCATGACACCTGTACTCACATTTCATTAGCTCTGATTGTTTACCTAAAATGGCCCGGTGGAACTGAATAAACATGAAACTAACTTAAAGCATCAGCAGAGCTATTTTCTGACAAAATGAAATTTGATGTACAGGGGCTGAAATTAGATTATTTGCTGTGTAATAGGCTTATACTGTAACAGATGTTTTCTTTAAATGTTATTCAGATGTATGAGTTCTGCACGGTTCAGGAAGAAGCTTTGTAGTTATGCCCATGTTTGCTATTTACTATGTACCCTTTCTTGCTATGACTAGCACGTTTTCAGGTGTGTTGTTTCAGTTTTGGGGTTTGGGTTTTTTTAGTTATAAATGTGGTTTTCAGTTGAAAATGTCAGGTGATGTTTGTCTTTTGTTTACAAAGTAAACTGATAAAACCAGTTATTGAAGACTTTCTATCCTTAATGAATAGAACCAATTGCTTGTGGTCACCGTGATCAATTTAAATTTCAAATACATCGATGTATTTAAAGGTAAACCGAGTTAATTTCTGTTACTATAATACACTTTTGGAAGTGGTCAGGCTGGTGACTTAAGAGGATTTGGTCTGGGCTGTGGACAGGCTCCACTGGCATGTTGCTGTTGTTTTGGATGACACTCAGAACGGCTGCTTAAGTGGGACTTCTGCCTTGCCGTTATTGTTCCTGTGCCAGCAATGGACTGACCCACATAATGCAGCCTGAGTTGCTTCAGCAGCTTCCAAATGGTGCAGAACGCTGCCAAGTCGTCTGGATAGATAGCCTGACAAATGTTCTAAAAGTGGATTCTAGGCAACAAGTTGTTTTTACCTAGGATACATGTCCTGGTGTGGTGGTTTGTGGTTATTTTGTTGCAGTCTACCATGTGGCAATGTTAGTTCAGGCTATTTGGCTTTTACATTCTATCAAGTTATTTAGTCCCTAAACTGAGATTAAGAGGTACTTAGGGCTAGTTCTAGAAGAATTAAATTAGCCTGTGTTGCACCAATTATCATTAGGATTTTTCCACTTGTTTATGTGTCAAAAGTACTATGGGATTTGATGTACTTGGTAGCTTTGCTGGGAGTCAACAGAAGTGGATTGACCAGAGTATGCTGTGTAATTACAGTCCTATTTGCCATGACTGGTGTCTATGGTGGCTATAATCTCTCTTCAGGGGGATCATCAGACCGATGTAAATTGGCAAAGTAGAACAATTCTTAACCAAAATGTTTTCCTTTGCAGAAAATATAGCATTGTTGGCAGAAACAGCTCTGAGATTTCTGGAGTTAGTACAGCTGAAAAATCTGAATATGGAAAATGAATCAAATGGTGAAGAAATGGATGAAACATCTCAGCCTAGTGATAACTATGACACAGGTAATGTCACTCTTTGTCTGCTTGTAATAGCAAATCATGAGCCAAAGCTCCTAGGTAGCACTGATCTATCTCATCTCTCAAAGCTTAGCCTTCCTATGAAATGGGAACAGTGTTTTGCCTTGACCAGTATCAAAGTGTGAGTGTTACGGCTTCTTGCAGAGACAGACACACCTCTGCTCTGAATGTTGTGAGAGACAAAAAAGTATAGAAATGAGCATATTTTTCTTTTCCAGAGGTCCTCAAGATATTTGACTGTGATGCTGGCTGCCTGGCTGCATATCCAGCTTCACTTCCAGCTTGTCTCAGAAATAAGTCAGCTGCAAAAACACGCCTGTGTTCCAAATAACTGCTTCTGTTGGAGTGGGAAGCATCATTAGCTTTGGAAAACCTGTCAAATTCTAGCATAGTCATAGCACTGTATTTTTCAGTCATTCTTCCTTTTCTGTCCCTATGCCTCACAGTTCTTGTCTGTTTGCCTGGCAAAACTGAATGTGTGGATGCCATTTGGCAGTAATATTACTGTAACTTTGTATTATAACTAGCACAGAGAATGAGTTAAAATCCTAAGAATGCAATTTCTTTTCCTTTCTCTTTGGAAAGACACATGGTAATAAGTGACCTGTGTGTCATCTCCAGTGCCTTTTAGTGTTGCATAAATTCCCAGAATAATGCTGGGCAAGTCTTCTAAGCTGGGAAGAGTTTGTGGTTAAAAACTGTCATTTCTTTTCTGGGCTAAGTAGATCAATCTGTGACTAATCAGAGCTGGTAAACATCCTGCACATATTCCATTTGGGGAAAAGGCAATTATCTCTTAACTAGTTGCAGGATACTACTTTAGAATAAAACAAACCTACTAAAACCAAATATAAGAGATCTTCTTCAAGTTCCTTCACATAAGGCGTGGGGTGCTCAGAATTGCTGAGGAATGAGAGAGGGAGCTTCATTGTATGAGCTGTATTTCTAAGAAATGCTGTCCCCTACCCCTTGAGATAGCTTGGAAATGAAGGAAGTAACATAAAGAAGAAAGAAGCTTGAGTAGTTCTGTTCTTTTCACCATTTCAGACACCAAGCATGAGAAGGTTGAACTCAGGAGGCAGATTTTTCATGTGACTGATAGACAGAGTCATGATAGAAAGAAAATTAGCTGGACTTCTGACTGCAGGCAAATGATAATCACCCCTCAAAAGTGATACAGCAGTAGCTGAAATTTTTGTGTTACTTGTTTGAGATCCTGCCTTCTACAGTTTTTAATAATAGCCAGTGCCTTAACAATCTGTTATTAATAGAAATATTTTTTTAATTTTGTCATGAAGTAGAAGCCATAGGCAAGGTCATCTTCAAATTTCTCATCAGCATTGTTAGGGTAACTGCAGGAATTTAATGAAATTGGAAGCACTCACATTTTCAAGTGTTCTTATATTCCTCTCTGTATGCTTAATTGAAGTGAATCTATCTACCCAACTAAAAACATACTCTTGATCTGTTGTTCACAAGTTTTGAAACACATAGTCAAATAAACATATCAAACCAAATTGCCTAAAAGCATTTTGTTTACTGTGGTAACATTGCTGCTGACTCATTCTGATGCTTCTTCACATTTGCATATCACCTATAGGTATGAGTGGAAGTTGCAACAAGTTTGGAATAAATTGATCTGGGTAAAAATGTCTCCCATTTCTCTACTCTTTGGTTTTGTCATCAGCTCATGTTTAGCCTGAAGTGTTTGGTAAGCCCTTGTTGGAGCTGTTGAGGTCCTGTTGTGTTGCCCATCTTACTGAGTGGGGTGTATTCAGGATGATCTGTCACTGTAACTCCTTTAGCAGCAGGTGGTACACATGCACCTGCTGTTTCTAGTCAGCCAAAATGTTCATGACTTGTCCCTTGCAGAGTTGCAAGCTTTGCATGAAATGGTCCAGCAGAAAGTTGTGACTTTGCTAAGTGACCCAGAGAATATTGTGAAACAAACACTGATGGAAAATGGAATAACACGTCTGTGTGTCTTTTTTGGACGTCAAAAAGCCAATGATGTTCTTCTGTCTCACATGATCACTTTCTTAAATGACAAGAATGACTGGCATCTTCGAGGAGCTTTCTTTGACAGCATTGTTGGTAAGTGTTTGGTTTCAGCCAAGCAGAGTGGAAAGAAAATAACGTACATAAATTAACCGTTTTCAGGATATGAAAGGATAAGTCTTATAAAAGTCCTTTCTTATAAAGATTTCTAGAATTTACAAGAAAAGACTTTTCTGAATTATTGGGTGGAAGTTTCTTTAGGGAGTGAAGATGAAACAATGTAAATACAAATGTATACTTCTTTTAGTCTCAGTGTTTAATACAAATGAGACTGAAGCATTTAAGTCTAGGATAGGTTAACATTAAAAAATTGAACTTAAATGCTTTTTTTTTTTCTTTGAGTCTCTGCTACAGCCTCTAACTTAAAAAGCTAAATTATGGCAAGTGAATACTAGAATTTCTGCAAGCTCTGTAGTAGATGGATCCTTTCACATGTGTAAATGGTCCCTTTGACTTCAGTAAATCTGTTCATATAATAAAAACTATGCATTTGTATATGCTAAAGTTATAACTGAAGAAGTTTTTTTAGTGCCTTAAAACCTCACCTGAAGATTCCTCTCACTTCGGAAAATGTCATAACAATTTAAAAATCTTAGCAGTAATGATATCAGCTGTTAAATATATCTAATGATCCATGTATGTTGGAAATTATTGCATGTGACTGTTGCTGAGAGTCAGTGCTCAGGATTTGTGGGTCAAGAAAACATTCCCAACTGCAGTACCTGAGGGTAAAAATGGTACTCCAGGTGCATGGCAAGAAAAACAATCACGATCAAACTTCCAGTGGGGCCATTATGGTAGCTACACATTCCATTGTAACTGGAAACCACAAAATGCTGTGCTGGTAAACTGCCAGGAGGTGATGTTGATAACTTATCAGAAATTGTTTATAAGGAGCAATGGAGTAGCCAAAGCACTGGTCAGAGTGTCCTGGCTTCTTGTAAATGACAGAGAGAGACATATGAGGCAAGTAAAAGTGAAGACATGTATTTTTAACTCCCCTCCCAGTATCTGTTCAAAACATCCACAGAATAATTCAGATTAAGTTCTAAAGTTATGTTTTTATTTTACTTCAAGCACATCTTTAAAACTGAGCTCTCTAACTAGTATTTAAGTGCAGTCACTGCTGCCTGTGGCTGTGAGCAGATGCTCTTCTGTAACAGTGGCACTGAGGGGATTTCTCTTACCTATGCTATTTTTCTCTTCTTCCTCCCTTCCTTTTAGCAAGGGGTTGCAAAGTCCACCTTTAAGACATGAACAAGTATATTGATTATTACCTTATTAGGTTAGAAATAATAATTTTATGTTTACTCTCAATTCTAATGGAAAGACACAGAGTTTTCTGGTGTTTATCAATTTGCTTTGGACTTTTATGTGTTCTTTTTATGTTTCAGGTGTTGCTGCTTACGTTGGCTGGCAAAGCTCATCAATACTCAAACCTCTGCTTCAGCAAGGTCTCAGTGATGCTGAAGAATTTGTCATTTATAAAGCCCTCAATGCTCTTACTTGTATGTGCCAGCTGGGGCTCTTGCAAAAGCCTCATATTTATGAGTTTGCTTGTGATATTGGTAAGTTGGAATACTGAAGAATACCCTGTTTTCCTAGTAAAGAAAAGAAATCTCAGTACTACATAAAGCTACACTGACAGCTTTAGCTGTCCAGAATACAAACCTGTAGTACTGTTTTAGAATCTAAACAAAATTGTGGTAAGGTTGCGCCATGTTAGTGCTCAGGACTCTAAAGTAATCTTTTTGGAGGAACAAATTGGAAGCATTTTCTTGGATTGTATATAGGGCAGCAGCAAAAAGCACTCAGTCCAAAAGCTTTCTACCTTAAGATCTTTCTTTGTTCTACATGGCAACCTGCTACAAAGAAAATATCCTGGTTGCTTCTGGTAGCCCATCAGGCACATGACTTGCAAATGCTTACACATCAGTCTTTGAAGATGAGAGAATTCAGACAATCATCATCCTTTCTTATTCTGCTTCTAACACCATAAAAACCCATTGGTTGCAGAGTTGGTCTCTCCTTCCTTATTAGGCTTACCAATTTAATTTAGATGTGCCAATTTAATTTAGATTTAACAGCTATTTATGGAAAATAAAGACCAAATGATCTTTTGAGATGTAATCTGCTTCTTCTTAATGTTACAGTTTTTCAAATGCATTCAGAATTTGGAGCGGATGATCTATGATTGTCTCATGATTAGATACAGTGCCTTGACAACAACTTCCTAAAGCCCACATAATTAGAGGGACTTCTGACTGTTATAATCTTAGAATATAAGTAGTGATTCTTCAAGGAAGAGAGGGAAAGCAAGAAGGAATAAAGTATTTACTTAAAAAAATAAATCACTGATATCAGGATTCACTGTAATTGTCAGAATGTGGTTGAGATTTATTTTTGGATTAGTCTCCATTGCAAATCTGTAGTTGACAATTAGGGATTGAAATGAACAAATAGGGAAAATATGCTTTTTGGCAAGAGCAAGGAAATTGAGCAGCATGAGCACAGTGAAATCCATGAAATAATTTCCTCCCTACGAATGTTTTAACTTTGGTGCTCTGGAGGAGAGAAGGCTCAGTTTGGAGTAATTCTATCAGAAGGAAATTACATCACAGGCTGCCATATGCTGGATGATCTCCTCTCTCCTTTATGAATGATACATTTTAACAGCCTATGTTTCTTTCAGCACCGTTCCTGTGCCACCCTAATCTTTGGATATGTTATGGTGCAGTTGGATTTATCACTGTGGTAGCACAGTATTTGAATATTGCTGATGTCTACTGCAAGCTAATGCCATACCTCCATCCTTTTATCACACAACCAATAATACAGGTAATACTTCAAATAATATTAATGGGAATATATCTTGACTAGCCATGATTCTTAAGTTTGTCTTGGCCATGGTTCTGGCTGTAAGAATATTAGATTACTTTTTTTTTTCAATTAAGATTACAGTGATTGTAGATTTTTGATCTCTGCTGGCAGATTGATAAATGGCCATTGCTTTCCATATTTCAAAGACTGTTGTCTCAAATTTGTTGCAAAATTCAAAACATTTTACAAGGCCTAAAATCAACAGGTATGTTTTTGATTCAAGCCTTTTCTGCCTTGTTTGTAGTCAAGCTCTTGCAATATTATGCTAGTTTATAGGGGTCTAAAAGGCATGAAAAGATGGCTGTGCAACAAGTGAGTTTATGTTCTGTGCTTTCATCTACAAGATCAGTCTGTTAGGTGGTGATTACTGTGCTTGTGATTTCACCAGCACCACTCTTACATTTCAGTGCTTTGCCAAGGGTTGTGGCACAATGCTCAGCATGAATGAATGAAGTCATTTACTGTCAATACATGTCCAGGAATGACATGTATGATGCTGGTAATATAATCATATAGGCATCTTTGCATACAACTTCAGGAGCTGTAGACTGCACCTCTCAGATGTTTCAAGGGATAAGAAAGAGTTGCAGTACTTAGATTGAGAAATACATCCTGTGTTTAACGTTTTATTGTAAACCTTGCAGATGGGAACTTCACTAAAACATTTTTCCTTGTTTACATGTTCTTTGTGCTGTGTTTTAGGCATTGATTGATAAATTTGTCTTGTTTGCTTCCTGCTTCATTTTAGTATATAAATATTTTCTGCTTCACTTTAGTATATAAACCTTTTCTTTGCTATACAACACTATATTTAGGAAGCAAGTAGTGGGTTACATTAAGTTGGACTGTAAGAAAGTCCTCACTCTGGACTCATTCTGAAGTTGTTTTTCATATAGACAGCAAGCTATGAGAAGCATATTATAGGAAAGAGGGAAAGAGAATAGACAAAGTCTGGTATGACCAACACAGATCTTATTTTGAAGAAAAGAGACAAGTTGAGTCTAGATGATTTGTACAAGCTATATGGATGTCATCATGTTACCTGGTCTGTTGTTTTGAATTACAGGTAGACAAAGAAATAGTCCTGTTAAGTGTACTTAAGGAGCCTGTCAGCCGTTCCATATTTGATTATGTCTTAAGATCAAAGGATATCACGAGCCTCTTCCGACACCTTCACTTGCGTCAAAAGAAGAGAACTGGAGCTCTCTCTGAGTGCCCACCCCCAGAGGACCCTGCCATTGCACAGCTGTTGAAGAAGCTTCTTTCACAAGTAATTGGGGTTTATTTCTACTTTAAAAGTCAGGCTTGAGACTCTTGGGCTCTGTACACCTCCACAAACCCTGACCTTGCAGTTGCTGCTGTGAGGGACTCCCAGTCTGAGGTTCTGTTCCTCCAAGCCATTAACTTCACTGATTTCAGTATATGCTTGTGGGACAAGTTGTTCAGAACTTAAAGATTTTTGAAAGATCTGCCAGATACAGGGCAAATACAACCTAAGTCTTTGAGAAATGGCTGTAAGTCTCAAACTTCTGTTGCATCTGTGATGTGGCAGCATTACAGAGCATTGCTGTGCATTGTACTGGATAAAGGAGCATGTATTTGTCAAAGTGCTAGACATGTGGTGCCAAAAGCAAATGGAACTGGGAAGTCTTGAGGCTTACGTGTGAAGAGAGGAACATAAAGAATCACCCACCCAAAGTAGTGAGAACTGGGAAGAGAAAGGACTGTAACTGTGTGGGGCTTTTTCCCCCTATGGCTTGTGGGCTATAAGCATAGTCTAGGTGGCAGCTAGCAGAGTGCCCCAGCATTAAATTCTGTTCTGCCCTTTCACTATTCCTAGCCCCCATTCCTTAGGAGGAAAGATATTCTTACACTGCAGCAGCCTACCTTAAGTTTTGTACGAGCAATGGACCAATGCTTTGTATTCTGGGGGTGTGCTCTCTCCTACCACTTCTGAGCCAGTCATTAATTTTACTGCTTCTTAAATCTTCATGCCTTGATGTATGTTAGTGTTAAAAGTGAGTAATATTACCTTTTCTTTTATACTGTAGGGGATGACAGAGGAGGAAGAAGACAAACTGTTAGCACTGAAGGACTTTATGTTAAAATCTAATAAAGCTAAAGCCAATATTGTGGATCAGAGCCACCTGCATGACAGCAGTCAGAAAGGGGTGATTGACTTGTCAGCTCTGGGAATAACTGGGAGACAAGTGGATCTTGTTAAAACAAAGCAGGACTCTGATGACAAACGTGGTAAGTATATTTTGTGATCTATATAAATGAAGTATAGCCTTTCTTTCAGGGTGTTCTCAGTAAATCAGCCTACATGGCTATCACCATACTCACTGAGCTTGCAGTAGGAAAATTACTTCTTCTGTTTGAAATGTGAGGTGGTGGAATGTTCCCTGATCACTGAAAAATGGGGATTATTTTTTCCCCTGAGAATATTTTAAATTATGTTGACTGCATGTGCAGTTGTTCAGCTGGTTGTGACAAACAGGACTCTAGTGACTCATGGCAACAGTGTGAATGCTGAAGGCTGCATATCTGCTCTGTTTCCCCTCAACAAGTGCTAGGCTCTTAACTGTGAAAATCCTGGGTGTTTTCTTGAGGTAGTTTTCTGAAGAAAACTGAAGACTCAGATTGGCACTGAGGAGTTGCCAACTGTTGCTTACCCAACTACACTCTTTTTGGCCCTAGGGTTCTTCAGCTTCTCATCCACTCCCATTTTGCTTTTTTTGCCTGCTTCTCTTTCAGCTCAAGAAACTTCTTACATTTCCTTGTTCAGAATTGAAATCCACTTGCTGCTAACTCTTCCAGTTCTCTGTATCCTCAAAATTCTACTTTACCAGACAGTTTGAACTTCCTCTTTACCCTCTCAAGCTTATAATTCCCTCCTCTATTACACTGTTAGGTTCTGTGTTTTTACATATAGAAATACAAAAATATCTGTAAAGCCTATAGCTATTACCATCTTATTTCCAGAATTAGGATGTTTTGCATATAATTCTAAAGGAAAGTACATAAGTATAGGCTTTTTCATTTTTTTGCATCCTTGAAGCAGGAGTCAACATGATTTAAAACTTAGTGTATATAAAGTCTATATTTGAATTAATTTGTTTCATCCAAAGCTGTTACCCTCAGTCAATATGCCTTTAACTTTTCTTCAGTGACTTTGTCCAAATTTAATTTGTCCCATGTTTTTCTTTTTCTGTCTATATTTTACAGTTCTAAATGACTCTAAAGGAATGCTGAAAATAAATAAATTTCCTATTTAAAGAGATTACATACTTAAATCTACAGGTGCTGTTGCAATTGTGATTGTATTTGACACTGATTGTATTTGACACTAGCAATGATTAGCATACTGTGCTGTTACAATTTTATCCTTGATGTCCCTGCTCATTGCAGGGTGGTTGGACTAAATGACCTTTTAAGATCCCTTCCAATCCAAACCCTTCCAAGATTCTAAAAAAAAAAAAATGTTATCTGGTGGAGTCTAATCCTGCAGCCTTCTAGCTTTCCCTCTAGTGAAATGATTTATTGCATGAGTCAGCTGTAGGATTAAGAAGATGTGACCACACGTGGCAGGTGCTTTGTTTGGTTTCCTGCCTAAATGCCTGTCAGCTGACCTCCACAACATAGCAGTAGGGTTTTCTCTGTGCATAAATAACAATCTGGCATGTAAACATTAGACTTCCATGCAGTCTCTAATGACAATCCTGAATGAATGTTGTCATGGTAATGTTGGGGGTGGTTTTTTTCTTCTCCTCCCACCTCATCCCTCCCTTCCTCCCTCCAAACTACTTACAGCTAGAAAGCATGTAAAGCAAGATTCAAATGTAAATGAAGAATGGAAAAGCATGTTTGGGTCCCTGGAACCAACAAACATCTCCCAGCCAATATCCAAAGGACATGGGCAAACTACTGATCCTGAAGCCATCCAAGCTGGGAAGCCACTTCGTTCAGAGTCCTCAGCTGGCATTTCTGCCACTTTGTCATCCTCTCCACAGGTAAACCTGAAGAATACTGTGTTCTCATCCTAGACTGAAATGATTCAATTGTTTTAAAGTCAATTACTATATTGTTCTATAAGGACTATAGGGACTATAAGGATGTGATGTTCTTGTTTTGTTTGGAGGTTATTTGACACTGGCCATGCTGTTGCCTGGTGTTTTCTTTAGCAGAGTTGCTGATGTTCAAGTTCTTATTTTTAAAATAGGAACTAAGAGAGGATTGAAGTAAGTTTAGTCCTGTGAACAGAAGATCTTCACTAACAAAGCAATGGGGCTCTGTGGATTAGATAATTATTGTGTAAACTTTTCTGTCAGGGAAGACTTTTCCTCAAATTGCATGCCCTGAACATGTGAGGAAGAGATATCATGACTTTAACTTGGAAATCACAGCAGCATTAGACACCCTGTACCTGTAATATTTAGTACTGGCTAGGGAAGGATAGGCTGGGAGCTCTGCAGGCTGTGGAGGCATCTCTTGACACTGCTTTCTGTTTGGCTTCTAGTTGGAGATTAACTTCTGCTAGCTTTAAATGAGTGTGTCTACTCTGAAACATGAGGGAAACACTTCACACTTTGGTTTTTAAAGCCCAGTGTAAACAAATTTGATAGCTAACCTTTAATTCTGTTAGTCTTGAGAGCAATAACTGCCTCTGTAATAAGCACATTAATAGATGTACACAGCACCTTACTGTTTCTTTAGATAGAATACAGAACAAAGTAGGCAAACAGGGTAGAATAAGAGAATGGTTAATCTTTTATATAAATAATAATTTTCATTATTTTTAATTGTCTTCATGCAAGCATGAATTTTTTTAATGCTAATTCATTGCTAATTGAGTCAATAAAAAAGATTTTTCCATTTTTATCCACTCTGTATGACCCAGAAATCTTATGAGGGGGATTTGTCTCTGTGTAGAATGTAAGGCATATATTTTTAAGGGCTGATTTTACAGGCATCTGATGGAGCAGTTGTCCAGCCCAGGAAACCAACCCTGCAGGCCCTGAGCAGCACAGCGTCCCCCTCTGCACACCAGCTGCGCATCACCACCTGCAAAACTGAGCTGCAGCAGCTGATCCAGCAGAAGAGAGAGCAGTGTAATGCAGAGAGACTTGCCAAACAGATGATGGAGAATGCTGAGTGGGAGAGCAAGCCCCCACCTCCAGGTACATCACAGGCCACTGAGGTTATTAGATAAAAAATTATATATATAATTTTAGTCAAGATATCATCCTTTCATACATGAAAAATGCAATGGATGAGGAAAAAAATAAATTCTTAGTTTAGGAAATGTGTTTACTGTGCAGAACACCTGTGACCTATTGTCTAATTTAGAATTGAGCAAGTAGGCTTTTGCCTTTAATATTTAAAATGCTTTAACACTGTTTTCAGTGCCGTCTGTGCTTTGCAGCTGTAATGACTGTATCCTGATGTAGCTGTTAGTGGATGCAGCCAGGGGGACTTGCATGTTCCTAATTAGGCTGTGGTTTTGTTTTCCCTGTAGGATGGCGTCCCAAGGGGTTGTTGGTCGCTCACCTTCATGAACACAAGTCTGCGGTGAATCGCATTCGGGTCTCTGATGAACACTCCATTTTTGCCACTTGCTCAAATGATGGCACAGTGAAAGTCTGGAACAGTCAAAAAATGGAAGGGAAAACCACTACAACCAGGTAGCTTAAAAACCTGTGGTATTTGGGGCTGTGATTTTAGAGTGAAAAATAAAGTAGAGCAGAGAGGAAAATACGAATCACTTGTGGGTGTGCTGGAAATATCAATAAGGAGGTGTTCCTCTTGGCTTGCCTCTATGATATTAGGTTGCTGTTTCAATTAGTTAATAAAAGAAAAAATGCAAAGGGACTGCTTTGTAGCCATAATAATTACAGGCTTAATGATTTCATTTCTGTACATATATAAATATATTCTGGTGTTGTTGCTTAAAGACAGCTAGAAAATGTTATTTTCAGAGCTCTCTCAAGAGCCATTGGTTTTAAGTAGATGTTTAAGAGAAGTAATTTTTTTTTAAATGCCACCAAAAATAACCTTTTTTCTCTCTTTCTATTTCTCTCTGTACTGTTTAGATCAATTTTGACATACTCTCGGATTGGAGGACATGTAAAGACACTTACATTTTGCCAAGGCTCACATTACTTGGCTATAGCTTCAGATAATGGTGCCATCCAGCTTCTTGGTATTGAAGCCTCAAAGCTCCCTAAGTCTCCTAAAATTCATCCAATACAAAGCAGGTATGTACTTAAAGCAGTTAAATCTCACCACACACAGAGCTTAAGCTGTTAGTATATTCCTCAGATAGATCCTTTAATTTGCTCTAGGCTTCCTGCTGGCTGAGCCCAGACTGTACTGGAAGGCTGTAATCCATGTTCTTACCCTGCTTCATAAAGAAGGGTGGAAAAGCAACTGTGCAGAGCTGACCATTCTTAGCTATAAGATATTTGTACCTCCTATGCCACAGAACACTTTATGAGCTTGGAACAGCCATTCTGAATAGTTCTCATTTGTTTTATTTTTGTACTGGGATTGGTTAGTTCCTTTGTTACAATCTTAATACTTACAAAGTACTTTGGAAAGGTGTTTTGCAGGCCATTAGATAAATGTTTACAGATGTACAGCATGTGATTTGGCCTCAGACCTGCAATTCTTCCTCCCAGGCTCTTAATGTGATAAGGTGGTAAAGATATGGGTAATGGGATACTATTTAGGGGAGTCTTTGGGCTTGGTTTAGCTTTTTCTTACCTCCATATGAGCAGTGTTTGAATATTTGGCACTGATGCTACAGCTTAATCTTCCAGTTTGAGTGAGAGATATGTCCAGGCCTCAGAAAGTACTCACAGTACTGCTGGTGGGGTCTCACCAGAGTGGAGCAGAGAGGGAGAATCACCTCCCACAACCTGGTGCCCACACTTTTGATTTTTTGTGTTGTGGGTGGCTTTTTTGGCTGTGAGCACACATTGCTGGATCATGCTGAGCTTCTCATCAGCCAACACCACCAAGTCTTTCTGCTCAGGGCTGCTCTCAGTGTATTCTTAACTCATCTTGTATTTGTGCTTGGGATTGCCCTGACCCAGGGCACAGAGCTGTTTATGTTTGCAAAGGGCTGCTGGCAGCCTAGCAGGGCCTATCAGCAGAGAGATTTGAGAGAGCATAAGCATCCATTGTGCTAAAATCGGAAAGTTGTTCCTGGTAGATGCCTTGAGAAGTGACACAAAGAGGAAAAAGCTGCTCAGCATAAGCTATGGGAAGGAGCCTAAAACTTGGAGGGAGTCATACCTGTGTCTAAATTAGTTTATTCTTCTAACTCAGGTCGTTAGATCTGAAGGATGATGGCTGTGTGGTAGATATGCATCACTTCAATTCAGGAGCCCAGTCAGTACTGGCCTATGGTACAGTTAATGGATCTCTGGTTGGATGGGATTTGCGATCTAGCAGCAATGCTTGGACCCTGAAACACGATTTGAAATTAGGCCTCATAACTTCATTTGCTGTGGACATACACCAATGCTGGCTGTGTATTGGTAAGCCTGTATTCCTTGTTAGGTTCTCTCTCTTCCCTGCCCCTCTCTTCCTTATAGTTTTCTCTTACATTAACTACATCTCAAGCTTTTGCTTTGTCTGGTTTTACTAGCATATGCTTTTCTCAAACAAGAGGAGAGAAACATCTTCTCATCTATTTTTGACAAGCTGCCTGCTAAGTAGCTGAGGCTGAAGGCCATCTCCCTAGGAACAGAGCACAAAGATAAGGACAAAAACTCATAAATTTATCCTTCTGACTAAGGGGAGCTTTTTCTCACCAGGAACGAGCAATGGTACCATGGCCTGCTGGGACATGAGGTTTCAGTTACCTATCTCCAGCCACTCTCATCCTTCCAAGGCCCGAATCAGACGCCTGCTCATGCATCCTGTCTATCAGTCCTGGGTAATTGCAGGTAAAAGATGTCTTAAACGTACCTCACAGTTGCCAGAAGTTGTGATTAAAGCAACTTTTCTTTTAGCTTCTGCTTCAAGCCCTGGTGGGGAGTTGAAAAGAAAAAAAGTAGGGTTTAGCCATTGTCAAAATGACAGACAGCCTTTACAATTGTCATTTTCTGAGCATTGCAACTCTCATGAGGGGCCCTCCCTGTGTGCTGTATATCCCATTCCTGTTTAGGGACAAAATGCTACAGAAGATTAAACTCATGGCATACATTGAAGCTGATGGGAAATCTGCCACCACCTTCTGCAGAGCAGAGTCTGAAGGCTGTCCTATTCCAATTCCCTCTTCAATTTAAGACAGATGTATCATGGGTTAGAACTTCTGGAAATCTACATGCTTACAGCTGCTTCATCCTCACTGCATGTGGCACTGTCATTGACTTTTATATGTTTGTGTCAGGAACACATTCTGAAATGGACAAGTACCTTAAACTAATCCTACAATAACAAAATTTATTAAGTTGCTGTAAAATGAGAGTAATTTGAGTTTCCTATTTTACTTGGTACTTAGGCTTCACTTCCTATTTTGAGTTATTAACCACCCTGGGAGATAAAACAAATTTCTTGAAAAAACATACAAATAAAGCAAGCTTCTCTGTGCTTTCTAGTTTGTTTCCTCCCTGCTAAAGACTAAATGAATGACAAAGGTCATCATTTTGGATTATTATTAAGAAGTCCTTGCCTGCTAGATTGGTGCCAGACTTGTAAACAATCCCTTGAACAGAATTCTTCACTTGTCCACATGAATGTGAAACTTCATTGTAGCTGCTGAACTCTGTAACTTTGGATTGTTTTCTTACCTGCATAGGAGTATTCTCCAAAGTCCTTGATGACTGTGTTGAACAAGCCATCTGTCCTTCTCAAAGAAGGCTGAGAAGTTATCTAGGGAGGAAACTGAGGGTTTTATACATTTTTTAAAGGGTTGGGAATTAAATCAGGTTTCCTTTAAACTCTTTTAAATCAAGCACTTTTAATTGTAGTGAAGCTGCACTAAGTACTAAAGCAAGAGTAACACAAGTACTGCAGAGAGCAAAGAAAGAGTGTCTCTGTGTCATACCCTCTATGTGAAGTAGAGCAAATGGCAAGAGCCAACCAACCTGTTCAGTACTTTTTGCATTGGCTTTATCTTTCCTGTAGCTGTTCAAGGCAATAATGAAGTCTCCATGTGGGATATGGAAACTGGTGATCGACGCTTCACTCTGTGGGCCAGCAGTGCACCACCTCTTTCAGAAATGCAGGTCTGGTCTCTTTCTTTTCCAGTTTCTGTTGTGTAGCCAGGGTTAGAACAACCTTAGACTCCATGCTGTGCATCAGTACAGAACTTGTCCTGGGATTCATTTTGGCACCAGAGTTGTTTTACTTGTCCAAATTAAATCCCCTTTGTAAAACTGCAGTGTAACCTGAATCTTCATTGGTACCTTCCACTGTATATGGAATGTATTTGTAACACTCAGTTCTTACACCCACTCATGTTCTTAGAAAACCAGTGAGCTGGTCAAGCCTGTAAAGATAATGAGAAAGCCAAAATTCATGGTGTGGCATCTTGTATTTAGTTTTACTTGCTGTTTCTGGGGCTATGCATCCTTCTGTAAGCATCTGCTCTCTTACACATTCTTTCTGTAATATAATACCACTACTACACTTAATTAAAAACTTAGCATCCATGTGCTTTTCAGTAGGATTCCCTTGCCTGATTCTTTTAAAAATAATCTCTTATCATTGAGAATGTAATTTCCAAGATTCAAAAAAAAAAAAATCATTACAGAGGATTAACTCTCTTGCATTACTCTGTAAAGTGTAAGGGAGCACTTTACATTAATATATTAAGCTATGGCCCATTAAAGTGACTTGGCATTTGCCAGAAAGATTTGGAAATTGAGTGGATCAATGTGGATGCATTCTCCTTCTAAAGCATGGTGACAGCTGTTGGTGATAAGTTATTGTCATATATCCCTTTTCCTTGCTAGCCTTCTCCTCACAGCATCCACGGAATATACTGTAGTCCGGCTTCTGGTAATCCCATATTACTGACAGCAGGCTCAGACATGAAAATAAGGTAATCAAACTAAACAACTTTCTTGTTTGTCACCCTCCCCTCCACCCCTGCTGGTGTACTAAATTTTGCCAAGCGTTTCCTGAGTAATCTCTAAGAAGCCAAAACAATAATACTGAACATGTATTCATTAGTAAGCATCAGTGAGCTGAGGAAAGTGTTCTCATCAAAAGTACTGCACAACTTGGTGCTTTCTCTGAAGCACAATGTGTACTCTGAAACACAGTGTGTATCCTTCTGTAAAATTCTTAATGGGCTGCATGGCAAAAACCAAAACAATAACTCATTTGTGAGCTTGATATGTGTAGATTTCTCTGCATCCCTCCCTTCCACTAAGTATAGAAAGCAGATAGCATTTGTGTCCATGCATTTTCATCATAACAAGCAAGACCACTTTTAAGCAACTGTTTTAAGTGAATAAATTTGAACATCTCACCTTGATTTTGTTTGTTCACATTTAGGTTTTGGGATCTAGCCTACCCTGAGAGATCATATGTTGTTGCTGGAAGTTCTAATTGCCCATCTGTTTCCTACTACAGGAAGATAATTGAGGGCACGGAGGTGGTTCAGGTATTTTGCTTTGTTTGATAGACCTATTCTGCTTGCCTTTTGGATGGCCCTATGGATTATACTCACTGCATGATGTCTTTCATTATAACTCACTCACTCTTACTTTTTGTGGATTGTGTCAGCATCGCATTTTCAGACAGTTGGGAAGAAGTTGCTTTAAAAGAAAAACATAATTTATTTTTGACAGAATTGGACTTACAAACACTAATTACATGCAGAAGCCAGAGGCATATGTTTCTTTTGGGATATTCAAATTTAGACTTTTAACACTTTTGGCTTTGATCAGTGGAATGTCTTTTGAGTAGGAGATCTTAGCAAGGTAATGTGAGATGTACTGGCATCAGGATAATACAGTAGCCACGTGCTGCATTTTTTGTTACATCCTTCAGAATGACTTTTGGGACTGGCAGTGTTGCTAGTTGTTAAATAGCACAATGTTTTGTTTCAGTTTGGCAAATTGAGCGCTGCTTCACAGGTGACTAAAAAAAGTCAGTAGGGGTCTACCCAATGCACTGTTTTTTAGTGTTTCTTCTCAGACTTCTGAATTACATTCATGCTATTGAACCAGTTTTTATAAAAACTTTGGGGAATCAAGATGTATGTATTCCTGTAACTTTTTTCCCCCTATTGGAATATCAAATCTTAATGTTAATGAAATAAATATGAGAAAAAACCCCATAGTTTACCTAATCAAAGACCTGTAATATCAGTTCATATTAAGACTTAGGTTGTGTGTGATGAAAAGAAATGAACCAAGGAGTAATTCTGACAAAACTGTCAGTGTGGTTGGGCATTTCTGTTTGATTTTTTTTTGTTTGAAGAGGTTTTGCGGTCTTCTTACACTGACAGCCTAATATGGGTGACAGATTCTCTTTGCAAATGCTCACCCTTCTGTAAATAGCATTTCTCACTTTGTTTTTATACAGGAAATTCAGAACAAGCAAAAGCTGGGCCCCACTGATGAGACCCCTCGGAAGGGTCCAGAGTCTCTCCCCGTTGGACATCATGATATTATCACAGATATCGCGACTTTCCAGACCACACAAGGCTTTATAGTAACTGCGTCAAGGGATGGGATTGTTAAAGTGTGGAAATAAAAATTGTACTAATATATAGTATGTAAATATTTGTAATAAAGAAATAGTGTTATAATGAAGTTTTCAAGGACTGTTTCCAGTTAATGGAATGGAATGGACTTTAAAAACTATAAAAGTGATGATAAAATCAGTTACCTGTATCCTACCACTCTGTTGGCACTTCCTAATCACTTCTTATATTAAAGCTTTTTGATATCCATAGCATTTCCTTGAGATACCAAGGAATCTATGAAGAAATCACTCAGCCTGGTTTTGACTACATTGTTCTTCAAGAATCTTTCAGGAAATTATTTAAGGATGTCCCACATGACACATTCTAAATGTGCACAGAGCAAAGAGCTGGTGTCTAACTGCTCCTGTGTTGAATCTGAGAAATTAAATAAGAACCAGTGCACTGATGTCCCTGTACATTCTAACAACTACAATAAAGTCCACTTGAGCTTCCCTGTTTGGTACTTGGGTTTCTTTACATCTGTGGTTCCTCTGCAGTGATTGCTCAGTCTCAGCTGCCAGAGCCATTGGGCTGGGAATTGTCATTTGCAATCAGCTTAGTGTTGTGTCAATCCTCAGCTGTCCTTTGACCGTTGTCTTTGATCCTCAATTGTGCCTTGCATCCAGCTTGCTTTAAACTTGAGTCTAAGGCTGAGCTCTGCTGTCCTGGGAACCTAAAGCAGCACCACTGGGATGGTGTTCTCTGTCATTCATTATGGATGTCAAAAATAGCCAAATCATGGCTTTCAGCAGGGAGTACTTTTTCATCATGGAATGGTCTTGTGAGAGGCAGTTCTGAATGTCAGATGGGGCAGTAAATGTTCTCACTACTCTTCCACTGTCTGGTCCAGTTTTTCAGATTTCCAAATCCTTTCCAGACTTAAGCTTTACTAACATTCCTTACCTGCAGTTCCAGGTTCTACTTTTCCCCCTAAAACAGGTGGTTGACACCCTCTGCATGGATAGACTCAGAAGGTCACTGACAACAAACACCACCAATTTGACATATGTTTCTTGAGTGTAGCTGGAAAAAAATGGAAGCCTATTTCTCTACAGAGTATCTGATAGAAGTAGGGAATGCTCTTTACTTGTGGGCTGGGTTCTTTGAAGAGGCAGCACATGAAATAGTGACTTGTTTAAAAAGTCTCAGAAGTCAGTGGAAAAAGTCTCTGCCTGTTTTTCCTTAGAGAGTGCATTACTTGGATAATTTAGTGTAGTAGACATTGCCCCAAGTGTAACAAGTTCAAAAGAGGAAGTGAGCTCAAGAACAGTGTGGCATTTCTTTGCAGATCTTATCATTGCTGCTCTCTGTTGTGCTGAAAAAAGTTTTTGCTTTGTATAGAGAAGCTAGTGCTGTCTCTTTATGTTGTATGAATTCAGGAATAAGGATGGTTTTCTCAGTCTACTTCTATTGCAGAGCACCAAGGAAGAGGGTGGTAACAGCAGCTTGTTCTGCTGCTGTATCCATCTGGTGTACAGCTCTAAACAGGTCCTTACACACATGGTGAAGGGGATCACCTTTTTGCCTGCGTTGCTTGTGTTGGAGACTGAAATGTTATCATTTATGGCTTAAACACCTTCAAGAAGGACTTTAGCCCGTTACAGCAAAACTGTATAAAAGCTGCAGAGAAGACTACCATGCCCTGACTAAAGCCCTGGACTAGATAAGATAAATTGACTCAGGTCTGGGCTGGGGGAAGAAGAATACATTCACAGAGGGATCCAGCTTAGCACGTTCGGGGTGGAGACCACAGCCCCGGGCTTTCAGCTGCCAGGCTCCACAGACCCTTGCACCAAAGGGTAGGGGAGGGAGGAGAGGTTTTGGGTGTGTAGTGAAAAAGCATCTGCTCAGAGGTAGTTAACACCCATCCTCTGCTGTGCAGACCAGCTCAGCTGTGGGGCCTCTTCATCCTGGGAAAAGCCACATCAACGTGAGGGACAGCAGAGGGGGTGTCATGATCCATCAGAGGCCTCCCCATAGGGGTCCCCACACCCTACACCAGAGCACTGCACAAGATGCAACAGATCCACAGCGTTGCAAGGGACAGTGTCAAACCTGCCCTCCCCAGGGGAGGCCTGTGGGTGTTCCCACCTGGCCCAAATGTATATTAATCCATGGGATTCTATACTTTTTGGCACAGGAAGGTAGGGGACCCTCACCACCAAGAAGACCAGATGGAGGGGAACAATGAGACATTGTTGGAACCCCTGGAAGGGTGACATGTTTCTACCTAACCCCTGTCACCTCTCCCTGTCCCCCATCGCCTACACGCACCTCTTTTTCTTTCTTTCCTCCTCTCCCTTTCTTTTTGTCTCTTCTACTATTAAATAAAATATATCAAGTTTTTTTGGCACCAACATCTATCCTCGTTTGGTTTCAATCATATTTTCTGGGTATATTTCAAACCTTTCTGGGTGTGATCTGTTTTATTCACAGAGACTTATTTTTCCTTATTCTTCTGTGTTTAAACTGGTTCATAACACCTTTGTTAATGGTTTTGCCTACTGACAAAATAGTTTGATCAAAGAAGCAGATCAAATTTCATTTTCATTTGTTATAATCCACTGACAACATATGAAGCTTACAAGACATTTTAAGTAGTATGAAACACATAAGACTCTTGAATGGTGGGTATAGTATTAAAAATAATTTGTAATATAATTTTATTTCCTCAATGTTAAAATAATTTCTAGTGATCATTAAAAGGTCATAAACCAGGGCAAGCAATGAGCCAGTATAACCAGTAAACTATGTCTGAATGAAGTTTTTACCCATATATAATGATGTTGTGGGGGAAAAAATTTTTACAAGAAATCTCTTTGGGCTTCAGTGGGACCATTTGTAGGGAAATGAGCTTTGGTCCAGCCTTGAGAAATGTCAGTATTGTCAAGCAGCACAGTAGTTACAGTCTCAGTAGTTCCTCTATTTGTGAGGTTATAATACATCTTCATTGACTTTTGATTCTTTTTACTCTTGATGTTTATAGACAGTTCAGAAGCAGTTTGCTTAAGAGATGGTAGTCTGTTAATAATACCTAGATCAAATACAAAGGGTTTTTAAAATATATTTTAGATGAGTGTAGACATTGTTGATTTGAATGCCCAGTGTAATTAAATTTATGTGACCTGCTAGAATCACAGAATCAATTAGGTTGGGAAATACCTCTGAGATCCTGAAGTCCAACCTTTGACCAGTCACCACTTTGTCAACAAGATGATGGCTCTGAGTGCCATGTCCAATCCTTTCTTGAATACCTCCAGGGACAGTGACTCTACCACTTCTCTGGGCAGCCCATTCCAATATCTAATCACTCTTTCTGTGAAGAAATTCCTTGCAATGTCCAGCCTCAACCTCACCTGGTACAGCTAGAAACTATGCCCTAGAGTTACCAGAGCCAATAGCAGCTTGTAACAGTTCAGTTCTTCTAGAGAAAACTGTTTCTACATGTCTTTGCAGAAAAATACTCTGTCTTCTGCTCAGTCTCAACCTTATTTGGTAATTTTTGAGTCATATATTTGGGGTTTTATTGCATGCAATTTTTTACCTAACAAATTCTCATCCAAACCCCACACTATGCACTCATTTAAAGTCAATTCCATGTTTACCCAGTCACATCTAGGAGGAATATATTGCCCAAAGTTTATAAATCATATTTTAAAATACAGCATTCTCACCAGATGTTAGCCTTTCACAGGAGCTTACATTGATAGTATGGATACATGGATACCAAATGGAATAGAAAGCAGTAATGTGGAATTACTCCATGGGTGCAGAGCTCAAGGTTGAAAGAGAAACAAATGTAGTAAGTCAGAAATACACTCATCTGGTGGGGAGCCATAAATCCCTTCAGGACTCAGCACAGCAGCAATTCAAGGGAGTAATCCAAACTATAAGGTAGGCAGAAGACATAGAAGTTTATACAACCCTGTAAGAAATGTCAGGACAATATTAAAGGTATGACTTGCAAAAATACCTTATAAATGTCCAGTTTGCTGTACTTCAGAACTGGAGTATTTAATATGATATTTGTGGTGGGATCTGGCTGAAATACACAGATCTTTCTTCTGTTAGGACCATGCATCGTTCACTTGAAAAAGTTTCTGTCAGCGTCCTCACTGCATTGCCAATATTATGTCCATTTGAGAATCTCTGGTAGTTGAGGTTTATATGACCTCTGGGGTGTTTATTGCTCTTGCAGGACTTTGAGAAGCAGACCAGGCTGTGGAGAGCCAAGGTGTAGGAGACAATAATGACTGGCTCCTACAGGGAAGTCATTATATCTGAATTTGGTGACATTGCCTATTACAATTATAATTTCTTCCATCATTTTAAATATTTGAGGTGTAGCTTCTGAGTGAGAGTCCAAGGCAAACACCACATCAGTGGGAGGCACAGAGCATGATAGCATACCCAAACCAAGAGCAGGCAGTCACAATCCACAAGGATTAATAAAACTAGGCATTTTTCTCTTATTTTTAATACCATTTTGACTCACAGACCCACAAACTGATCACATGAACAAATATTGCAGGATCACAGTCCAGGAGGACAGTAAGATCTTCTCTGGTATTGCCTTTAGTCCCAAACTTTTTAAATCAGAGCTAGATAATTTAAGCTTAGGAGCACCTTTTAGATCAGGGTAAGGAAAAGACAACCATACTGCACTGCTGCACTGCAGACAGATGCCAAAGGGGAAAAAGGAATCAAAATGATATTCAATAATATTTATCAAAACTCTTATATCTGATAGAATACTATTCTATTAGTAACATGGGTTTTTCAACTTCTAACTTACTGTTGTTCCCTGTAACAAGGAAGGCATCTGGCTAAAGTGGAATTGCTGATTTACCTAATAATTCAGGACCTGTCTTTTATCTTTCTCAGAGTAGCAACATCAGTTCAGCTCCTGCTCTCCCTCCAAAACCTAGAGAAACAGCAGCTAAAACTCAGCAGATTTCATCAATATTTCATCAAAAGCATCTTCGAGCTCAGGAGCTTTTTGTTACACCCACAGTTCAAAACACATTTCAAGTAGCTGGCTAAACCAATCCCAAAGCCTGAAGGGCAAAACTGTCTTAGGAATTTTGCACAAAGATACAGGACATTGTGACAGCAAGATTAACCATGCTTAACTAAATAGAAGGAGTTCATGACTTATCAAGGAAGGCAGGTTCGGTTATCTTCGGTAGAGGAGTCTTGTCACATAGGTAAATGCGTGAGCCAGAAAATTCCCATGGTCCAGGTAAAGCCTAGAGTGAGTCAGGTAAAGCCTTTACGTGGGTAAAGGGCAGTTTAATGCAAGGGCAAGGAGCTGGTGTTATCACCATCCTTAGGAACAGAGTTTAGTCAAAACAAGAAAATTCAGACAGGTCTGGAAAGCAAAAAGACAAACCGACCCAAATGAAGCAGGGAATGAAGCAGGGAATCCCTGCTGATAGCACTTGACAGGTGATAGCCAGGTTTGTAATACCATGGAATAATAGAGGATGGCTTGTCTGGCTACTGTGCAAACATAGAACAAGGTATTCAGATGGACTCTTAGGAAATCTGAAGAAAGCCCAGTTGTTGAATCATTGTGTGGACAGATATCACAGACAAAGCAATGGGAAACATGTTATGGAGTCAAAAATGGAGCTTTTAACAAGGAGGTAAAGGGCCACTACTGTCACAACATTATTTTCCATAATAGTTTTCCAGAATCATGTGCACTCCCAAACAGAGACAATGTCTGGCTGGGGAAATGGTGTACAGAGGCAGAACTGAGATCTAGTGAGTAGAGGGGAATCATTTGTAGCTCCTTCAGGAAAGACGATCTTAAACTAAAATTATACCATGTTGCTGACAGTTAAAATTAGACAAGTTTTGAAATATTTGAAGGAAAGACATGGGGAGTGGAGAACGGATGTGAAAGGGCATGATATTTGCAGTGATGTTTCCTCTGGGTTCATGTCAAAAGAAGCTTTGTGTCCTCAGATTAGGCCTGGAGCAGAGCTTGGCAAAACTTTAAAGGGAGGCTGAAGGAGCAGAATCCCATCAAAAGAAGGCATAGATTTTCTTACCAGAAAGGCAATTCCATCTGTGCTAAAGGAAATTACAGAGGCTGCAAAGGTGGAAAGCACAATCATGAAAGACTCCATTTAACTGCCATGATGATGATGACATCCTACTTCTGTGTGACATTTAAACAAGGATAATATTTTCAGCTAACACATTCACAGGAGCATATTGAAGACTAGTATGAGGTAAAAGAAATCTTTCAAAAGTCATTAGTTACACTAAAATGGAAAACATAGAAAAATAAACTTTGGAAACCATATGTAAAATACAATATAGAAAGGTAAAGTATATATGGAAAACATTCTGCAAGACATAACAAAAAAACTCTTTTCCAAATATATCAGAAATGAGAATCTGAGAGTTTCTGTTTGGCCAATAACTGAGGAAAGTGTAAAAGAAGATTTCAAACAAAACAAGGCTGTGGCAGATAATTAGATGGGTACTTTGCCTCTGTGTTCACTGTGGAGGATTCCAGAGGGGTTCCTGTGCTAGAATCCTGTCTCTTTTCTGCACATGCATGTGATGTGCCACAGGATCTCTGTGCCTGAAACATCTGCCAGGTTGGTAGGAGAGGTTTCAATCAGTAGTAAATTGCCAAGAGCAGAAAATTGTCATCTAAAAGATGATATGTTTTAAAGGGCATCAGAAATGAAACAGCCAAATTGCTAACTATGTTTTGGAGCCTCTTGCCTAAAATTGCTCTAGTATTAAAAACCTTGAAACTGGCAGAATTCACACCAGCTCTATCAGAAAAATCCTGGGGAGTTTTAAGACCAGCCTAATGTATGCAGGAGGCAAATTATTATGAATTATAAAAACTGCAGAGTTGGTAAAGACATCAATAAATGTGCTCTATCAAGGAAGAGTCAACATGTGAGGTGGAGTTTTTTATCATAAGCTTATCTTTGAAAGAATTGCTAGCCATGTGAACAATACATGTCTGGCTGATTGTCTTGCTTTTCCAGAAGGCTTTGGATAAATTTCCCAATGAAAGTCTTCCAAAACTAATTAATGTTGTCATCTGATACAAAATATTCCCACAGATTAACATTGTTAAGGACAGTTGTTAAATTAAATACTATTTAATATTAGTTAAGACACAATATGTGATATCATGAATAAGATCCATTTTCACAGTGGAGTAAAGCTATCAGTAGAGATAGATGACCTCTGTTTTCATAATGCTTATCAATGACTTAGAAAAGAGAAAGGAACATCAATATGCCAGAGTGGCTGAAAACAGCAAGTTACTTGGGGCAGTAGGAGTGCAAACAGACTGCAAAACTTTTACGTAAGGATTTCATTATGGTGGATGGTTGAACGATCCCATGTAAAATTAAATTATTTGTGGATTAAAATGGTGTACATGGTAAATGCAGCCCACTCTTAACTTTGTGTTTATAATTAAAAGTCCTGAATGCATCCTGAATACATAGTCTTATTCAGAGAAAAAAATGTTGGAGTTATAACAGACAGTCCTATAAAAAGATTAATTCAGTACTCAGTATTGAACCAGAATTTAAAACAAATGTTAGACATTATAAGGGAAAGAATAGGATAATACACCAGTGAACAAATCCATGGTGCCCTCTTACTGTGAATAATGTGTGTAGCACTTCCCCTTAATAATGAAAAAATATATAATACAACTATGGGAGGCACAGAGAGGCCTATTGTGGGTAAAGAATGGTTTCCACATAAAGAACAGTTAACCAGACTCAGAGTCAGCATCTGGAAAACAGAAGCCTGAAGAAAGAGATAACAGATCTGTAAAGAAGCAATGGCAGGAAACACTGAATAGGCAATAAGTTTGCTCATGCTTGTAATGCAAGAACTACAGAATATCACATAAAAGACGAGATAAACATGTACAAAAGAAGGTACTATTTCATAAAGCATGTAATTAAATGATGAAACTCCTTGGTTTGGGCTGTTGTGAATGCCAAGGTTTGCTTGTGTTCAAATAATACTTAAGTACATTCAGAACAAAAAAGAATCTATTAAGGGTTACTGATCACAAAACTGCTATATACAAAAATGCCATATTGAAAATTATAATCGTGATTTTGCAATAACTCTCACATGAATTTTCTGACAGGGGCAACCTGTGAAAAAATAATAAAATTTTATTTATGTGCACACAGATTTCTGTAAAATGGGAGAGAAAATTGCATTTTTATTAAAATAACTTCCTGAATGGAATTCAGTTTCCATGAAAACAGAATGGTTTGATGTTAGCAAGACTGTTATGAATTACCTGATTATTCCGAGATATTAAAATTCCAGCCAGAATCGCAAATCCCTTTTCCTTCCAATTTTAAACACTTAGGGGGTAGTATATCCTGAACACAGAAAAAGCAAAGCCTTAGCTTTGCTCAGGTCATTTACTTCTTGGCAAAATTAGACCAGCTGGCAAAAGGCACAAAGGTGCTGTGGATTCTGGGAGGCAGAAACCATTAGCACTACCAGTAAAGTAAAGCTGGCAACAACTCTGAACGTAGAAGGAAAAGTTCTATTTTTACCTGTGGAAATAACAGCCCAGATTTTCTTCTCCAACACAGAGGGGGAAAAGTAAAGTGTTAAAAATCACTGGTTTTCATCCTGCACTGTAATGAGTTTGTGCTGTGCTGGTAGGAGCCTCCAAGAGACTCCTCTATTCCAGCTGTCACCACTTTGGCAGCCATCCTCTAGAATGCAGGGTAGGGATAGCGACTGAAATGAAGCCCTTTTCTCACCTTATTATTTCCATAGCTCATTGATTTCTTCAAAGTGTCAGCTTCAAAGGAGATAATTATGCCTAAAATCATCATCTACATATATCTGCAAAAACTGGGTTTTGAGCAAGTGAATCAGAGGCTGCAAGAAACTGAAATAGAATATTATTACAATACATTACATTGGTATTACATAGAAGTGATTTGATAAGAGATACCAAGTACAATCTCTTGGGAAGAGACTATATCACAAGAGACCATGCTAGCATAATTAAGGAGAAAAAGTTAATAATATGCTTAGATACACAGAAAAGAAAGGATCTGCCAAAGAAAGTGGCCTTTCAAGGTTTTATGAAAGGCAAGGACGAGAAGAGTATGTCTAAAAATCACAGGGGAGACAAATACCTGAGAATTATGCAAGCAAGCTGAGTAACAGAAACAACTTGCTCTCAAATCTCAAATCAAGGATGGTTGATGTTACTGTTGCAGATGATCAGAGGGAGAATATTACATCTTTGAAGGAAATGGGGTCAGATGGGCTAATCTGCAAATGAAATTGACTTCATCCATGTGCACACTGTATGAAAAGGTGACATTGCACAAAGAAAACACCTTTTTGTTATTTACCTCATTAAAATAATCACCACTGAATCTGAAATGAATTAATGAACACATGACTCGACATGAGTTACAGTAAATTGTAGAACTTGCCATATTCAAGAGTGCTGATGGCAAGGACAAAACCATCTTCTATTATTTTCAGAATGTCAAAATTTTTCATTAAAAAATAGCAGCTTGGACTTCCCACTAATCTCTTCAAGATGAGATTTACCTTGGCAGCTTCCAGGTAAATAGCACATCTGCCTGTGAGATCCAGTTTAGAGGGTCCATCCACTTCTGGCATAGCTGACATGATCTCAGTGGAATCTGTGCTTGAGCCAAAGAAGGCAGAATGCTGAGGAAAAGGGTGGAAATGAAAGTCAAGCCACTACCATCTGCCAGCAGCAGCCATCAGAGTGCAGTTTATTCTTCTCTGTTTCATTCCCTGAGTAGATTAGTAACCACGTTTGGACATAGCCATTTTTATTACTACTTCTTGGAATTTTGGGGTGCATGAGTAAAGGCATCTATTTCAAACAACATTTTTTAAATCCTTCTTTTTGATATCTCACTTGTGCATGGTTTTAAAAGAATGACTTCTCAAACAAAAATTGCAAGAGTGCCTTAGCATTTGAAAAGAAAAAAAAAAAAAAAACCAAGAAAAAAAGAGTAGCAAAAGTGAAAACAGAAATAAAAATAATGTGTAAAATCAGAAAATTCTCCTGGATGGAAAGCAAATTTTGAAAAGAATCTGTTTCTAAATGCCAGCTGAGTTAACTATGCAGGGCAGAATGAAAAGGGTATTGCCAAGGGAGATAGAACACGATTTTAAAATTCATAAATCCTCATCTTGCAATAAAAATGTAACGTGCATAGATGTATAGCTTTGTATTACTCGCACAAGCCAAAATTTTAATCGCAGACTGAGGCAGGAAAAGGCCATCATGTCCTAGGCCATAAAAAGACTGAGTGAAAGAAAAAGCCCCTGGCATTCAATGGCACTTTTCCATCATACACAAGCCCAGTTCATTCTTCATACTGAAAAACACATGCCTTGGAAGTCCATGCATATCAGTGTATCATACTACAAGACAGGCTATACTGGAACACCTATTGGTTTTTCTCTTTTGCTTGGAGAAAATGAGCATTTTATGCTGTATTGTATTTTTTCAATGCCTTCTCAAAAGAGAAAAAAAAAGAATCAAAAAGCCAGAGTGACTCAGTCAGCACAAAACAGCCACAGGAAATCATACAGTCACATGTAGTGCTGTGGTTACCTTCACAGCAAGCACAAAGGACTCAGGATCCAGAACCACAGGTTTAGCCATGTATGGCATAAATTATGAAATGAATTTCTGGGACAGTTTTTATTCCACAGTGTAGTCAGAGGTTAGCAAGAAATCTGCTTCTTGCTTCAACCCATGTTACATTTTCAGTTTAAAAATATGATGCCCTGTAAAATTCTTAACAATCTCATAACCTGGGCTAGTTTTAAAAAGAAAGTTTTTAAAAGTTAGTGCTTCACATGCACGGTGAAAATCTGGCCATTTAGAGAAGGAAGGGTGGAGTGTTCCAATCCTGTTTTTCTACAGTTCTTTTCTAGCCCTCTTTCCAATGAAAATGAGGTTGATGTTCTTACAGTGTGTGTCTGTTTTTTCTTGCCACAGTAGAATTGTGAATATGTTGGCCAGTTTCAACTAAATATGACAGAAAGGTGGAGGTCCCAAAGTTGTGAAGTTCCTGCAGACTTTACAGAGATGACCAGCAGTACAGAGGTTAGAGACAAATTTAATGGTCTATTAAGAGGAAAAGTAGGGTGTGAGCTCAGGTGCCACCTGCACTGTCCAAGAGACACATCACATATAGCCAGCCATGGCAACTGCTAATTCTATGCATCCATTTAATTTTAGACTTTCCTTACAGTGCAATCGTTACCAAGAAAGCCCAAGTCCTTCTGTGCTAGACATGCTAAGATGTGTGAAGAGCCAATAGTAAACTTCACATAGAAAGGGGCAGAGGGACCAAACAGCTTCAGGTGTGCCACAGAATTAAGATGTCTGCAAGTAGTTTGATGATGATTTTTTTTTGTTTTGCAAAATAGTAAAAATAGATGTAAATTTCTTACTATAAAAGATACCTTTATTTTTGCAATATTTTGACTGGGAGAGAAAAGAGAAGGGTTTGAAAGAACAAGAACTGGTAGAACAATGAATGGATTTCAGTGTTTAACTGTGCTGTGAAAGAGCAAGGAGAGAGCAGAGGATGCTGAGAATACCATTATAAGCAGAATCAGGACTGTTGGGGTGATGGCAGAGAACAGAGTGGAAGAGCCCCACTTTCAATTCTTTTCCTCCTTACTTGTCCAATTTGGCCAAGGACACAACTGTTCCAATAAATGTATTAACCTTTTTTCCCCCATCTGAATGAACAAATAAAAAATACTTTAGAAAAGATTTCTTGAACTGTAGAATGGAGAATGTGCAGTTTCCTTATTCCTCCACACTCACCTTATAGCTTAATGAAGGAAACAGTAACCAATCCTTTATGAATATCCACATCCAATTCTTCTTTTACAGTAATTATATGAAAATTAATCTCTTCTGTAAAGTTAATGTTAGTCTCCTTCTGTAAAAGAGGTTCAGCAGCTTGTATTTAAAAGAAGTTTAGATCAGCAAGAAACCCAGTATTATATGACATATCTAAAGTATTTTTACTGGCAATTCTGATAATTATACTTTTTTGGTTTGTAGTACAATTCTTCCATGTCATACTGGGTACAGCAAAATTCAGCATTAAAGAGTTTAATATGTGAAGTGGTTGGTAATTGATATCAGAATTGACTCATCTATAAAAAAGCTGATATTCTGTGTTGAATGTATTATAATTAATAAGCTATAAAGAGTTATGGCACATACTCATTTCTTGCTGTTAATTTATTAAAATAATTATCTGAAGCTTCATGAAATGTGCAACCTTTGAGCAGTCAACATGTTTTCCATTTTTATGGCTTGAAATTAAATAACTCAAATGAAATTACAATGTTGTCTCCCTACAAATCTCTTCTGTTTTTTCTGTATCAGAACTCCATTATGGCTCTTCACAAGGTTTCTTGGAAGATGAAGAAAACTCTTTCTTCCTGGCACTCTATCCTCACATTTCCTAGATTCCTATACCTCTGAGGGACAATTCCATGTTGTGAGATATAAAGGCTGTAAATTGCAAAGGGGATGCACACATGCTATCTCACATATATGCTAAATTTAATTTTTACTTCACAATTCTCTTTCATCTGAAAGAAATTGTCCTATGGATGATTTTTGTGAAGAACATTTTAATAAGGAAGGATATACATGTTACAGCAGAGCCATCAGGATAAATGGAAATTCTGCAATGTAGTTTAACAACAACAACAACAACAACAAAACAAAAAATAAAATGCAAACTTCCTCAGCATCTTGCAAATCAATAAACACCAGTAAAGAGCCCAGATAGACAAACACTGTGGTAGGATGCAGCTTCTCAGTGGTCTCACCTGTGCAGTAGAGAGGCTACATATTAGCATCAGACCTCAAGTATATTTTCAGGTTCCTGAAAGCAATGGAGATATTTTATTTCTCTGAGGCATGAGGAACAGGTACAGCAATTTCAAAACAAAGTATCTTTATAGTGACCTTGGTCTCTGCAACTCTTTGAAACACTGAAGAGAAACAGACACCTCTCTGGAACAGTAAAATCATGAACTGCTTCTGCCTGTCTTCAAGTTGCTGTGTGCCTTTTAATGAGACCACATTCCTTCTCCCCTTCCCAGGCATCTGACAAGCAAAACAAACACTTGCTTATGAAGACAGAAATATATTTCTTTGGTTATTTCTCTCCATCTTCTGCACCCTCTTTGTTTTCAAAGGTACCAAATATTTTGTTGAGGGAATCACTTCCCAATTCACGTGCTTGATTGAGTTTGCAGATTTAAAGAGTGCTTCTGTAGGAGCCTGTGATGGAGATAGATAGGAATAAAATATCTCTCATCACTGTGGAGCACTTTAGTCCCTAACAGCAAAATATAACCCCCTTTCTCCTCTTAAGGATGCATGAGAAAAGAAAAAATGAAAAGATAAAGATATGGAAACTGGAGAATCCATGTACTCCATCTGCAATTAATTTTATACATGCTCTCTAACTCTCTGTCTGAAGGACCTGAAATCCCTGCCTACTGGTCTGCTTTTTCATAGCAGAACTGCTCCAAAATTACTTCTCCTCTGCAAGTTTTTAGAAGAGCCAGCATCAGATCATGATTTCAGCAAACATTGCTGATGCATTCTGAAGGGACAACGAATAGCAGAAAATTGCAAGGAAAAGCCATTTCATCTCTTTATGGTGCTGGCAATTTTCTTCTTGTAACATAGTATCTGTGTTTGGAATTCACACCATGGGAAGGGCATGAAAGATAGAAAGAATTCAGAATAAAAGTTACAAAGTAAGTTTTAACATTTGATTGCAAACCCCAAAACCCATACTCAGGAAATGCAATTCAAGAAAAAGCCAAGAATGATTTGTAATACTTTTTCTTGAAGAACATCCTCTCCTTTTAGCTAAGCAGCTATTGAGTATTCTGATACCTACTCTGCAGTTCAGTTTTTATTCACCTAAATCTTGGAAACAGCGTGGAGCTGAGAGAAACCAAAACACAACCTTGTACTTTTAAAGGCCAGCTCTCAGCAGGTGAGTGGAAAAGCATCAGGCTTTTTGTCCCCCTTAGAGAGGATTCACTCAGAAAATGGATGGAGGCTTATGTGAATCATTCACTTGCAAATAGAGAAGAAGAAAAGTAATGAAAAGAACAGCTTGAAGCAGGGACAAAACCAAAGTTGATTGATACAAGTCAATAATAGTGCTATTATCAGCCATGATCCGTTGTAATGTGAACTGCTGCCAGAGAAAACTCAAAACAGGGTAACTGCAATAAGAGATGGTGTTTCTAAACATAAGGAATTGGAAGCACGAACTCTCAGCCAGCTGTTCTAGCTATTTTTCTCCAAGAGTAGGCTTTCAAAATCTTTGGGTTTGTCATTATTATCACCATTTTTTCTAATGCAAGAATTCAAATTCTTCTCCAGTTTCATGCTAAACTTGCCTTAACAAGTAGCTGTAAGAAGACAATGTGCCTGCCTACATAACAGAAATCCTTCTATACAACAGTAATGGGAACCAGGAAAAGGTTAGGAATTTTCACATTCTTCTTTGTTGTGCTTCAGGGAAATAACCCCGAAGACAATGGCTTGGAAACTTCATGTTTCATAATGCCTTCATATTTTCTTTGCTGATCAGAACTCTGGCTCTGCAGCCCTTTTGCAGCATTTTCCATGTGTGTCCTAGTGAGCAGTTCCCTAACGAATCTCTGCATTGAAAATGAGTCCTTTGCACTCTGATTCCGTTTCAGAATCAACAAATGCCTTTGGCAGGAGGAATCACAAAACTGGCAGCCACCAGTGACTGATTTCCTCAGTTTTGACTCCTCTTTTTTCATTGTGTTTATGCCTTTGCATAACAACAACAAAAAAGCAGCATTTTAGTATTAAAATGTTACAGGACTTGGAAATTTTCAGAAGGGCACAATGACAAAGTTTCATGTGACTGTAAAGGTGTATTTAAAACACAGAAATAACACAAGGAATGTCATTAATTATGCACAACAATTTTAGACCTTTTCACACATGGTATGATGTCAATTTCTAATGTGTTTTTTATAGCCCAGTTCCACTCTTTCTCTTTGCAAATCAGGCAGAATTTTACCAAACAAAAAACTTGTTGAAAATACCCAATAAGGACAGTGCTCTGAAAGCAAATCTTATCCACTTTTAACCCCTAATGTCTGAATAACTATTTAATAGATTTACACAACTCTTCTATTCTGAAAGTGGAGTCTATTAGAATTTTTCTTGGACTATTCTGGTGTGTAGTTGTCCTCTCCTGTTCAGAAAACAGCAATAAAATTAATTTGTTTTGTGGGATTTAGAAGATTTTGGCAATTTTTTGCCCTTTATCCAAAAATAGATACAAATTAGGTGACTTCATTGATTTTACACACTTATAACAAACACCATAGATATACAAATGCTATGGTGGTCTGATTCTGCACTTATCAATAGGAAAATTTGAATAAAAAAATGAAGTATCTAAATAAACTTAAATTTAGATGAATTTGAGGATTATATTTATACCTTACTTATTTATTTCCTTAGTAAGGTGTTTTGATTTTTCACTGTCTTTTTATATGGTCTATATTCCAAATTTAACACATTTTTAAAGTATACAGACAATCACTAGACTGTTCTTATTCTCCTTTGACAGACAGAGTTCATATTTTACAGTAGCAAAAAAATTAGGTGTTAGAATGAATTCTGAACTCAGTCCCATTTGCATTCTCTGTATTTAAACAACCCTGATAATGGCTGAATTTCCTCTTTATATGATGAATCTACAATATATGATCCCAAATATCTGACAGAACAACTTTCAGGAGTTACTCCAACAACTCTTCAGAATAAACAAAGGTAGGATTTTTAAGTTCACTATCATATATACAGAGAATGTAATGACCAGAATATCATCTCTCTGGGCCAGAACCCCGGTGAGGCTTCCAGGTCATTTGGTAGCGTCTTTTTGGATCACTTATATTCTTACTTATGAACTTTGTCTCCAGACAACTGTTGATTATCTTTATGGAAAGATCTGAAACAGCAAAACTAGCTCTGCTGTGCCCTGTGTCTGCCCTCACACCACTGACTCTGCTCTAACAGATGTAGCTTGAAATGAAGTTCCTCACATTTTCACAAGAAAAAGAAAGACAGTAAACTCCCTATCTGCCCAGGATGGGACACAGAGGAAGCAGCAGCAGTGATCACTGGCACCTTGTGGTGATTTTGCCAGGTGAACAAAGCTTAAAACTGTGCTGGATGCCAGAGGAGACTAAACTTTACCAAATTACATAATCTTTTAATGTGGAATTTTAAAGCTCTTTTTTTTTTTAATTCATTGGTTTTAGGAAAGAAGTCACACCTTTTTGGATGAAGACAAGAAGTGCTTTAGGAAATAAGTAAAATCTAGTGAATGTGAAAGAAGCAGCAGGTCAGATCCTGCTGGACTTGCTCTCATGAGGAGGCCTGAGGCATATGAACAAGAGCAGAGATATTCAGTAAGCTTCACTCTCTCATCTGTTAACCTCTAAGCTGTGCATGACACTTGAGGAAAAGGAAGAGGTTTCCATTTCAAATAACTCATCTGCAATAGAAACCACCAGAATGGGACTAAATAATTCAGTCTTAATGAGAAACACAGTTCCCCTTTGGGGTTTTTCACACAAGTTACACTGTACCTAATATGGTCCTTTCATAGACTATATGTGACACAGAAGTCTTTTTCCCAGATAACATTAATTAATTATGCCAGTCAGAAAGAAAACCTAATAGCTTAAAATAATCTTGGACATTGCTGATGAGTTTCAACTGTGTGCTAGGGAAACACTACCTAATAAATTTTTAAAAAGGAGTTTTTCTTTATAATATAGGGCAAAAAGGAAGAATACATCTTTAAATTTATAAAATCCTTCCTATGTAGCAGTATTATTATAATTTCTGCAAGATCACATATTATTTTTGGTGAACATTAACAGAATCTAAATCAATTACTTGGTTTTCTTAATGTAGAAATCTTCCATGTCCTTCTTACAATTAGTTTTTCATATATCCTTTTACCCATTCCTAATCAATCAGAATAACAACTCACTCTCAACAGAAAATTTATAGTTATTGTACATTCTTTTTTACATTTTTTTTCATAGAAATACACCCTCATTCCACAACATGTTCTTTAATGCCAAGTATATGTTATTATATTTGGTCTTTTTCATCTAAAATGAAATTACATTATTTTCTAGGACATATGTAATGGACAGATCACATTTCCCTGTAGGGCCACTCAGTAGTATTTAATGAACCACTACAGTTATGAATTCCTTTCTAACATTTTTTACAGCATGTGACAAGAGTACAAAATCCTTTCAGAAACTAAACAGCAAAATAATAAAATATAATCCATACTTTGGTGAACTTACAGCATGCAGCAATTTATTTTAGAAGTAGAGTGTACCTGTAGTAATTCTAAAAAATGCCCTATTAAAAGCAACATGAATACTAATAATTTTGAGATTTATTATGTAAAAGATAAGAAAAAAGTAGAAAACACCTCAAAAGAGGTTTTGTATTTTCACTAGCTGCACTATGGGCACTACTGATTTCACCTCAAACGTTACAAGAGAAACAGTTTGTTGGCTTGAGGATTTTTAAGTCATCAGAGGTAAGGAACATCTACCTTAACAACATAACTAAAGGAGTTTTTGCAGCAATGGACAGGAGAGATTTGCCATGTGGATGATGACATTCAACTAAGGAGCCAGGCTGCTCAGCTGGTCCATGTCTTCCAGTTCCTAAGATTTCCTAAGTTGGTGCTGTTTCACAGTTTCTCTTTTGTGAAAACAGTGTATGAACTCTATCAGACTCACTGCCTCACAGGGTGCCTTTTCCTGGTGTAGCTTCCCTGCACTGTGCTCCTAAAGCAAGATGGAAGAAACCCAGTTACCAGCCTTTCATCCATTTTCTTTAAAAAAAATGACAGAGAATGGGAATTATGATCACAAGAGGAAAGCACATCAGGTGGCAGAGTGCAACTCATTTCTGAGAACTCCATTTTTAAAGTGCATCTGCATTCACTCATAGATAAAAGTAGGTCAGACACATCTACATATGAGAAGATGGCTCTGCACCAGAAGAGACAAGAAGAGGCATTTTGCACATTTTCTTATGAAGCAGAAGCTCCACACCCATTTGTTCTTCATGCAGTCCCACAAAACAAGAAACTTCATAATAACTACTGGAATGACTTCTACTTCACTCATCTCCACAACAGCTTGTTTAACAGAAGAAGCTGGTCCATGGCTATAAATCACACCTTTTTTTTTCACTTTAGCACCTTTAATAGCTCTCCTGAAAACATTCATAGCAATGAATCTCATCACACATCTAGTGTCCCGTTCACTGGAGGATCTCTGGTGAGAAATATTTTTTAGTGCATTGAGTAGTGTATTCTTGTGATACTCTGAGAAGTAATGAGGTGGTGGTAAAAAAGTTTCAGGAAAAAAAACATGCCCAAATTATTTTGTTCTCTTGCATCTCAGACACTACAGAGAGTAGTGCACATAAAAGCTATGTAACACATTGATAAACTACATCCCACACTTGATAGAAACTCAAAGAAAAATGGGGAGCTAGACAAAAATTTGCCCAATGTATACTGAAGTGAAGCACAGAGAAGTAGAAATTGCTTGGTTTTATGGAACGGTTTTACAAAGATATTTGAAAAATAGTGCTAAATTGTATTAGCACTATTTACAGAGGGATAAGCTGCAGCAGAGAAAAGGAGTTGCTTTTCCAGCACCACCCAAACACAGGACAACAACAGGGGTAGAAATGACCTTGGGTTTTGTCCAGGTTCTGGCAGTCCCACATTCCCCTGCACTCTGAACCTCTGGTAATGCAAATCTGCTGCAGCCTGAGCCCCCTTGCTGAGTGTGCCTGCAGAGGAAGGACCTGCACTACTGACCTCAGAGTGAGCTTGCAACAGTCTGCATTGGGGTGTACAGCTGTACCCTGCAATTTCAACACACAATATTCCCTTTTAAAGCTCCTCTGTGGCACAGTGTGGGCCTACACTAATTCAAGTACTGCTGTGTGGCTCAGATACTGGTTTGATGCTATTATTACTGCATTATTACTAAGAGAACTGTTCAGATTTTAAAATGAATGTGACATTTCTGTAGTAAAACACATTTCATCTTGTAATTACTCCAGCCATTATATTACATCTAAAAGCAGAAATTGTGCTGAAGAAAATAATCTGCTGCATCATGAAGAAAAATGTAATTTAAAAAATCACAGGCTACAGCAGGCAGCATAACTACAGTAACAATAAGATCATTTATCTAGCACTCATGAAGGGAGGAGATTACTGACTCACCATTCCAGCCAAATTCAGTGTAGGACAGGGGCTCCATTATAATTTCCTATACATAGCTGGTAACAGACACATTTGAGCATGGAACACACCAAGTACTAAGTATGGTTAGGGAAAAAAAAATAACCACAAAGCAAAACAAAGGAGAGCAGTACTGAAATCAGAACAAATAAAGAGGAGAAAGTTTTAAATAATGGGTGTGATAAAACTTTTTGTCAGCTCAGTGTGAAGCAGTGGAGGAACTGGTGGGAGTGAAGTTCAAACAAAAAAGAAGGTCAGAGAAGGGACAAGGAAGATAATCTGCAGTGCTGAAGCAGCAAGACAATTAGAATTATGAAAGGTCAGAGAAGGATAATGCAAGCTGTATCACTCAGGGACAAGCAGAAAGAAATAATAAAAAATAATAAGCACAGGAACATAGAGAATAGGGGGAAATGACAAAGGAGGAACTCATACTGCTTCATTATTGCCAGCAATACCCTTACTAATAGTGTTAAATAAAACATTTAGAAACAAAAAGATACAAGCCTCTAAGAAGACCCATGACCTTTATTGTAAATAGAAATTTCTGATATATAAAAGATCTGAAGAAACTACATCCAGTTTTAAATGTTGTTTTTCAGTTCATTTTCTCCTACCTACAAATGGATGAGCAAACTGAAGCTGCAGATCAGTAAACACCTGACTCAGTGAAGGGTTTGACCCCTGTGAATGAAATACACAACTCAGAATGTTTGGTTGAGTGGAGTCTACCATTACATAGGCAAAGTAATTCACAGCTTATCAGATCTCTGCTGGGTCAATTTGGCAAATAAGCAGTACCATTAGTATCAGTAACATAGGAGTAAGAAGTACTCATCATCCCAGAAAGCTAAAGAAAGAGAAGAACAAAGTTTAGTTGAAAAATGTTGCGTCTGAAGAGTTTTTGAAACAATAGTTGAAATCACTGTTGGAACATACACTGAATTTATTTTCCATAGTTCTACAGATTTTAAGGCTTTCAGTGACTTAAGATGCATTATTGTCTTCCACTGCTATGTATGCTTGCTAAATTCATTTTGGTTTTATTGGAGAATGAAGTAAAAGGACAAGCAGGATCTGGGCCTGCTGCACACCAAACATTTTTTTTTGAGAGGTTTCTCTCAGAGTTTAGAGATATAAATAAACTTCTTGTTATAGTAATTCACACTATTTGACACAGCCACCTCTGAAGGAATTAGGATATATAGACTAGGAAAAACAATGCAAATTTACTGCATGGTAACTGGAACCACTGGATACAAGGATATTTAACATTTCTAATAAATTATGCTAGAGTAACTTCAGTAAAATAAAGTAACATAAACAAGCAAAAAAATACTTTTGCATTCTTACCCTGACATCATTTTTCAAACACCTGCCTGCTAAGACCATTCACAAGAATGCTGAACACAGAACCAGTATGATATTAATAAATCAGGGAAGAAAGCAAGCTATTACTCAGGTTTGCAATTTCAAAACAGAATTGAACGCTTACAGCCATGTTTGTAGATGTTAGTAATGAGTTCACATGGCTGTTAACAAGAACAAAAGAAACATACATGAGCACATGACTACTTGGTGCCTTGTGTTTGTTTGTAACATGGGCTTTTCTTGAGATATGTACAGAAAATCAGGCTTCTCCATTCAATCATTTACTCCCCTACAAAAAAGAAAAAGAAAAAATGTATAGTATGTTCTCTTTATCTCACTTAATTGCTCAGATATTTTACTAATCCCGGTAAGAAATTTAGAGTGTATCACATGTACAAAGATGTAGGGAAAATACTGCCTTAGCAAGAGCTGCAGACTTCTTAGGAATAGTAACAATTAATGAGAGAAAAATGAAAACCCAATCTGTCTTTAGACCGTACTGAACTTGCAAAGCTGAAAGTCAAAGAGGAAATAAATATTTCTAAAGCAAGCCTCTTTCATTTGAGACTAAAGATACATACTGTTGAATTCCCTCAATGGTACTTCTAAAGAGTTTGTTAGAAACACATAATTGAAAAAATTTACTGTCCTACTGACAACCAAAAATTACAGTAATCATTCTCTTTAGCATTAGTTAAAAGGAGAGGCTCAAAGTAAGAGTCAGGTACACTTTTCAAATATGCACAAATCATACATTTTGATGGTGACTTCTAAAAATTACATTTATAGGTATGCAATTAACCAGTTGCATTCAGAAATACCTGATTTGTGCTTACATACAGATGGATTCACTATCTTCTTTATTTAATAAAATATTGAAGTTCACAGCATACTACAACCATGCAGGTTACAATATATGGGCAACACATCACTGAACATTGCACAAATAACCACTCCAGACCACCACAACAGGAAGAAAATGCTCTGCTTCACTCCTTAATTTTCCTTAAAAATGAAAAAGAACAAACATAGTTTCCAGTAATGGCAAAATATTTGGAATCTAGATCTTGACCTTCATCTTGGAGATCCCTCACCACTTCAACGTCTTCCAGACTAGAAGGTCCTGGAACAGCCTAATGTTACATATGTAGTAGCATGTTACATATGTGGTATTCAAACAACATACAGAGACAACATAAAATTTTTATTTTCTATTGCAAATAAACAGATTTCTTTTCTTCTTCCCTTATTTTCCACATGCTTAAGACCCACTGAATTAATTGTAAATGAGAAATAAGAGAGAAGAGCATTAGGTCTGGCAACATTTTTGCTTTTAAGAGATGAACAACCTGAATGGATAACTTCCAAGCACCAATTTTCTTCTAGTAGTTCAGCTCATTTTTGTTAACTGAGTTATTCATCCAATATGTTTAAAGTCCATTTAAAAATACAGTCCTTAAAATAAAATTAGCACATGCCTCAGCAGGGAGCAGCCAGCCCTTGTCACTCCCTATCCTAGCAGAGAACATCTGAAGTTACTATTCAGCCGTGGAAAACTTGTGAAGAAAAGGGAGAAAGAAACACACAAGGAGCCAGAGAAAGCCAGGACAAATAAGTTAATGGGGAATAAAAGTGATTATCACACTGCTCCCAGCTAGTTTCTTCTACACCAGTTTTTTTACCTAAAAGGCAGAAAAGGAAGATGAACTGGAACACATTTGGTATCATATCTAGAGATGGTCATTGCTTCTGTTTAGTGTGACTTACACAGGGACAGAGTTTTAACAGCTTTTGCAAATGAGAGACATAACATTTAAAAATCAATATAAGTGTGAAATCAGCACATGTAAAGGAGGAACCTATTAAAAAATCCAATAAAGAATATCAATGATGATGCACTTGCCATTCTGCCTCTATATATTTTTAGTCCATGTTCTCCTGCAAGCCCTTGTCTCCAGCTTTACCCTAGTTAGTTGGAAAAAATGCAATTAAAATATGACAAGAAGTTCTTCTGATAAAAATGCAAGCTTCTCAAGAAATTATGATAGCACTTCCTCCCTGAAACACAAGGGTATGGAACACAAAAAATTAGTCATAGATTCATGTAAAAAAATGAAACCAAATTTTCACAATGACCAGTCAATAGTTTTTTACTGGAAAAAAGGAAAATGAGATGCAGCTGTTACTTTACTGCAGCATCATAAGATAACAAAAGACTTGCAACATCTTTTTTCACACAACTGAAAGTACTCCTCCTTTTAATCTGCCACAACTATCCTGTTGACTGTGGTGTATTTTCTCCAAGTAATACTCTCTGTGGCAGAAGTGGATTGCTTCCAAAGTGTGATTTATCTACTTGTTTACTGAAGCACACACTGATTTCCCATGGGAACAGTGAAGAGCTGTCAGTTCCATTTATTTAACAAAACTTCTAATTGCTCCCTAATTGCTGTGTAAGTAAAAATACTGGAGAAAATATTAACAGGCAAGTTCTGTGCACAGAACATTGAAAATGTCCAGTGATATCAACAAGAACAAGCCTCTGGCAGATCTTCTACATCTATGGGGGAATGTACATCAGTCAGCAAATTGTGGGAACATGAAGTACTTCTTACTCTTCTTTACTCCATATACAAATGACAATGTAGCAGAAAGCTTTGGGTCAGAGATCTGCCCACAGTGTCACCAAGCCATGGTGTTCAGCAGAGTGACCCTGCTTCTTCTGTGGCAATAGCTCCACACCCACAGAGAGTATAGATGTTAAGCAGCCTTACTATTTGAAGCCTAAATTCTAGTACAAATTTCACAGATCAGTCCTATTTATGCAAATTTCATTGTTTTTGAGAATTGATTGGGGTTTCATACTTCACATTCAGCCTGAAAAATAATTTCAATCTTTTGTCTGGCTAAATTATTCCACCAGATTGGTAAAATCAGTCCATTTACTCTGTTTTTGAATTGAGTATTAAACTACAACTATACAGAATATTTGAGAATGCAATGAAGGTTGTAGGAAGTGTAAGCATGAACAACAAAAAGGTAAATACGCACCTACAAAATATTCAGCTGCTCTTGCAAGCAAGCCCTTGCAAAAGCCCCTGTGCCACAGCACTTGGAACAAGAGACACACACAGAAAGGAGACCAAGGAGCAAAGGTAGAAAACCTCTTTAGGGAGAGTTTTTGCTAATGAAAGAACTAGAATTCCAAGGAACTACAGTAATGATAATTATTAGATTAATAGCATCAATTCACACGTGATAGTTTTTGCATGACCAAATGTGACCTTTAATCTTGTTTTCTGTCTTAGCTTACTGTAATAAAACTGTCAAGGCCACTGTTAATTGCTTGTTACAGATAACGACAGCAATTTATTAGGTATAATTGCAGAATTTATCACAGCTTGAAAAAAATACTGGTGCAGGAGAAGTGCTTTACACTATCACTTTTTTATGCATTATTTCTAGTAAGGTGGCATTATTAGAAGTCTGATATTTTATTGGTAATAATGAAGTTTTATGATTTTTTAAAATTGCTTTTCTCTCTTAGCAATATGTATGTCTAGTTAAAACTGTGTATTTATAAGAATTTCAAAAATTAGTGTTATGAAAAACATTCAGACTTCAATCCTCAGCTGGTTACACATCCAGTACTTTACAATTAAATAACATATCTTGCTTTCAGTATATTAATTACTGGAAGACTCTTATTTCCTGATTTTTCTGTCCTTTTTGACTATAAAAATCAATGTGTACAAAACACACACAAACCATTAATGCTTGGGTTTTTTTCCTCTTGTGAAAATTAAAAATGTTTACCTGAGGTCCTTTGAATCCTTGTTTTCATTGCAAGCTATGAATTGATCTGTTTCTAAATGACAACAAATCTTTGTCTTGTTAAGGCTTTTTTTGTGTGACCAAAGAGACAGTAACAAGTTAGAACTCATTGTATTGGAAAGGTTTAACTTTTTCTTTACATCTTCCTCCCATGTATAAGATACTTCCTTACATTTACAGATGTTAATGAAGATTCCAGAGGATGTGTCTATTCAGTGTGATTTTAGCACTGAATGCTGCAGACACAGAAAGAACTAGAAACCAACACAGCAAAAACAATTCAAGACAGTACTCCTGAAACGATGCAGTGGTAATGTTCTTGAAATAAAATCTTTTGTGTGGACACTAAAAAATCTTTTAATACTGTAGTCACTGGGAAAGACTTGCTGAGCATCCTGACACAAATAAATGAAAAAAGAAATATATCTAACAATACTTACATGCAAACTATAAATACCTAAAACTTGCAGTTTTATCTATGGAATATTTGGAACACATAGCTCTATATATCCTTCAGCACCTCTATAAGGACAGAAAGGGTAAGAAAGTTTTATCTGGAAGTGAGGCACCAAGTAGTTATTTTAGAGCATTGCACATGTGTTAAAAACAACCTTCTGATAAAGAGAACTATGACAATCTTGTCTGTCCTTTCCCTCATCTTACACTTTCCTCTTTTACTGCCCTATTCTACTGAATATGTACCCTATTTTCAAAACTACCCACTGGCTATTCATCAGTAATTTGCTCTATTTCAGAAGAGCAAGAAGTATTTAAAGTCCTATAATATCTCTTCTGATAGAAATTCAAACAAAAAGAAGTGCAAATACCTTTGTGGTACAAAGTTGTGCCTTGTGCTTGAGAGTTTATTAAAGACATTTCTCACAGGGACAGTTTCATGAAATAGCCATATTATTGTTCTTAAATCCAAACCCTGACCAATAAAAGATGACTAAATGTTACTGATATCCAAAGTCACCCTTTTCTCCTTTCTTTCCAGGAACCCCAAGAGATCTCTTAGAGACAAAATATGGTATATTATTTCATTTTTACCTCTCAGTAACTTTGAGGTCAAGAAGGCAAAAGAAAGGAAATAATGTATCTCTTCTCCATTAATTCCCTCACTCCCATCTTTCCCATTGTTCCTGAAATAATAAAAATGTGCATGAGTTTTTCACATAGATAACCAACCAAACAGAAAGAAAAAGGAAGAAACCCACCTAAATATGGGATTTAATGCTTGCAGTTAGACTTCCTCTGTGTTTATGTGTGTCCTAGGCAAAACCACAAACTGGACACTGCAGCAGATACCTGCATGCAGTTTACAAAAAAGTTACATTGACTTAATACTTACTGACATTTCTGCAAAACTCTCAAAATCTTCAATTATTTCAAGAGAGAACCCTAAAGAATACCTTATTCACAAATTCAGATTGTCTAGAGTAATAGTGTACCCTTTTCCCAACAAATCCTTTCATCCATGAAAAGAAAAATTATGGCAAAAGTTAGAAAAACATGTAATAAAACCATTGAAGAATTATTCTAAATCACAGTTAAACAATATTTTCAGAATTTGTGTTTAATTTTTAGACCTCTTTTACCTGGATATCCCATGTTACCTTGTCTTCCTCTTTGTCCTGGTGGCTCTCTCTGAGCATCCTCTCTGAGGGAGGTGAAAAGAATGGCCACAGTCAAAGTTGAAGAAGCTGGTTTTTAACAATGCATGTGTACCAGGAAGAGCCAGCTCTGTCGAAGTCCAGATACATCATGGGTTTTTTTTTCAATTTGAAGGAAAGTGGAAAACACTTAACTAGTTACCTATTAATCAAATGATAACTATTTTAAAATGTGTTTTGAACAGTTATTAACCATTGGTAAATAAGCATGTTTGTGATTTGGGGAAGGCTGGGTATCTTATATTGCTATACCACTATTTTCCAAAAAAGGTTTTCATCTTATTTTTTTAAAGTAGAATGTGATGAAAATCTTTCTACAGAATATTGAGTGGTGCTTTTAGTTCCACTAATTTTAGTGGGAGCAAGACTGTGCACTGAGGTTTGATTTATGTGAATTTATTTTAGTTGAGAAGAATCTATTTCTACGAGTCTACTGATGACAGAACATTTGCTGGAACAAAACATGCATTTTGCAGGATTATTAGTATGCTATTTACTAAAGATATGTGTATAAAAACACATATGTGTACTCAAGTCATTAGGAAACAATTGTCAGTGCAAACTACTGCAATGTAGTATTTCTGGACATAAAGCTGATAGCTCTTTTAAAGCCTCAGCAAGGCTACAGCCAAGCACCTCATGAGCTCATGAGCTCAAACTGCTGATCTAAGTACTTTGGAAGAGTCTCCTGCACTCCATTACAGATACTGGAGGTAATCTAGGCAGAGCTGAGATAGGGAGGTGGGACAAGAACAGGGATAAGATAATTGCAACATGGTCTTCAACCAGCAGAATACATTTTTTTGCCAGTGCTGGCAGTTCTGACTTTCAACTTCAGTTGTAGTAATTACAGAGTTGGCTCTTTATGGCCCTTCAGACATGTCCTTTCTTGGGGCTGTGGCTGCTAGCACTGCCTTGCCTTGGGAATTCTGTTGCAACTCAGAGATTTCTTGTCACAGAAAGTGTAAAGATAAGAGAATCTCAGAACTTAAAACTGTGGATTAAATTAGTCAAAAAAATTAATTAAAGAAGAGTAATTATATGGTATTTCCCCCTTAGATCCCACTACAGAGCATTGTCCTTCACATTTCTGTTACAGTAAACCCTTGACCTGCCTTCCTGTAGATTGCAGTTAATTCATTTTTCCTGTGTTCTCAGCTATTTCTACAGGTTAGCAATAAATACCTGGAAAGTTGTAATACACATCTTCCTCCTACACAAGTGTTTTAATCTGAAGAAGGCATCAAGCAGCCCCTGGTTTTCAAAATCAAATAACATATTTTTTAGATGAAAATTATATGATCTTCCATTAGACATATTTAACAGCTAACAATAAGGGGGTTTATTTTTATGTATTTACTTTGTTTTTCAAAAAGCAGGGATGGGATTTGGAAGTAAAAAGATTTTCCCTAAGATCTTAAAAACTGCTGAGAGACATCCCTGGAACATGAAACATGCACTCACCCAGAAAGAAAGCAATCTGGGCAGAAAAGGGTCATACAAAATGTTTCACTACACTACTTGGCTCAGGAAACTGTGGACGTGCATGGCAAAGGTGTCCATTGTCCAGGAGGTGCATTCAGGTTTGATGTGAGTTGGACTTATGCCAGCTGCCTCAGAAGTCATTGGGATCTCTTTTCTGCTTCTTGTCCTGCAGAGTTGCTGGAGAGGAGCACTGCTATGAGGCTGCCAAAAATCTTGCCCCAGAGGTTCGGAGACTGTTTGGACACTTTCTTCTCTCTTCTTTCATGTCCTGCGATCCCAAGAGCAGGAGACATATCATGCAGAAAAGAGCACAAAAGACCACTCTGTGAAGGCAAAACAGTCAAGGAACATTGACCTTGACAAAGCAAAGGTGATACCAATGAGCAGAATTATGAACTAGATGAACTTGCATCTGCAGAGAAGCCTCCTTTGATTAAAGACCCTGGAGTGGTGTTATTCTGTCAAATCAGTTTCTCAGCTCATGAAAAATTTTGGATTTGTTATTGATGGACAGCCTGATACAACATTCAAAACACCTTCAGGCACTTGGACAGTTCCTTCACCTGACAGGCCTGATCTGGACTATGACTATCCAGATGTGAAGTGATCAGCCTTTACAAAATTCTATCCAGATTTCCACAGTAACTCAAGCTTTGCTCAGAGATTTGTCCTAGTTGAGGGGAAGAGGTGAGACAGAGAAGAATGGCTGATGACAACTATAACATAATCCATCTACAAAAGTGCAGTTTGAAGTAGGGCTATAAAAAGGGCACAGAGAATCTATTTGGTCTAGAAATAGACCAAAAATGTGAACATCTAGAAAATTGGTCCCTTGGAGAGAAGAGTCCATGTTGGACTAGATATACTGGCAGGACTGCTGACACTGTGGGGGCCCCATGCTGGAGCAGCCTCTTCTCAAAGGACTGCACCCTGAGGGAGGGACCCCACAATGGAGCAGGGAAAGAGTATGAAGAGTGGCTTGGTGGTCACCTGGTATCCAGCCATGGTCAACCAACCACCTGTAGAGGTGGAGAACGTGCTGGTATATGTTCGCTAGGATAAAGCTGATTTTCTTCACAGTAGCTGGTATGGAGGTCTGCTTTGGGTTTGTGATAAAAGCTGTGTTGATAATTCAGGTTTTTCTGGTTATTGTAGAGCAGTGCTTGCAAAGAGTCTAGGCCTTTTCTGTTTCTCACCCTGTTGCACCATCAAGAAAGCTGGAGAGGCACTAGTTGGGAGGGGACACAGCTAGGACAGCCAACTCCCACTGATCCAAGGGATATTTTATACCACATGGCAACATGCTCAGCATCTAAAGCTGGGGAACAACAAAAAGGGAGGTGTTCAGACTGATGGCATTTATCTTCCCAAGTAACCATTATACATGAGGTAGCTCTGCCTTCCTGAGGATGGCTGAACACCTGCCTGCCCATGGAAAGTGGTGAACGAATTCCTTGGTTTGCTTTCCTTGTATGGATGGCTTTTGCTTTACCTAGTAAACTTTTGTTTAAACTTTTTACCTTTGTCCCAACCCTTGAGTTTTCTCCCTTTTACATTCTCAGTTCTCTTCCTTGGCTGTCTGGGGCTTACTTGCTGGCTGGGGTTAAACCACGGCAGTCTTTTTGAGCTGCTGGGACCAGTGTAGAATGGATTTACCTTTGCCTGAGGTAGGAATAACCCAGACAGTTTCCCTCAGCACATTTTTAATATGCACTACAAGAATTTTATCCCCTTCTACAGTACATAAATTTTTGACTGATCATTGTCCTTTGTACCAAAATGGTTTTAACAACCTGGCTTGCTTAATTGCAGTGCATTTTTCACATCCATGCATAATGTCTATGGTTAAGTCCACTCCTAAGTCACAAGCCCACCTATATATTGCATCTCTTCCTTGTTGTCTCGAGGTGTCACTGGGCCGACTGAGACAGAAATAATTCTCACTTATGTTGCCAATCCAAATCCACCTGAGCCATGTCAGTCTTGGCAGCTGCTGGTGTTATTCCTGTGTTTTTCAGTGGCCCAACCCTTAAGTACATGAGCATCTACATGACATGCCTGCACAGCCAGATTCTCCATACAAGCAGCAATATTTTGCTACAATGTGGCAGCCCGGATGGACTTAGCCCTATGGTGCCAGTTATTCTGCTTCCATTGCTGCAGCCAGGCCCCCAGGGCACTTGCTAGCATCCAGGAATCAGTATAAAGTATTGAACACTTTTCCTTTTCAACAGCATCTAAAGCCAGCTGGATGGCCTTGACCTCTGCAAATTGACTCAATTTACCTTCTCCTGCAACAGTTTCTGTGACTTGTAGTAGAGGACTCCATACAGTGGCTTTCCATATCTGATGCCTTCCCACAGGATGGCAGGATCCAGCAGTAAACAAGGCATATTGCTTCTTGCATTTTGCTAATTTATTATATAGTGGGACATTTTCAGCATGTGCTACCTTCTCCTCAGGTGACATTCTAAAATCTTTGCCTTCTGGCCACTCCATGATCACTTCCAAGATTGTGGGATGAGTGGAGTTTCTTACTTGAACTCATTATGTGATCAGTGTGACCCACTTACTCCATGTAGTGTTAGTTGCATGATGTGCAAAGGAAAGCCTCCCTTAGAACATCCAATCCAACATGGGTAATCAGGATGCCAGGAGAAGCACCTACAAGTCTGGATCTACTTTGTTTTACAGTAAAACTGGATTTCAAAAGGATTTGGACTATTTTCTTCCCTTTTTCAAAAGCTTTTTTTGCTCTATTGACTTACACAGTCATATCATCAATGTACTGTAGGTGTTTTGGAGCTTCACCCTGTTCTGGTGCAATCTGGATCGGTCCATGGCAGTAGGGCTTTTTTTCCACCCCTGGGGCAGTTGATTTCAGGTGTACAATCATCCCTCCAAGTGAAAGCAAGGTGTGCCCTGCACTCTGCCACCAAAGGGAGTGAGGAAAAGGCATTAGCAGTGTAAATTGTGGCACAGCACTTGGCTGCCTTTGACTGCAGTTTATGTGGAATTTCGGCATGTCCAGTCCAGTGGCACTGAGCAGTGGTGTGACTTTATTCAAGCCACAGTAGTCTATGTCACTCTCCATCCTCCATTAAGCTTTCTCACTGGACACATAGGGCTGTTAAAGGATGAGCACTGCATTTACTATCTTCACTCAGATGTCCTCAGGATTTTTTCTTTCACTCAAGAGCAACCATAAAAATCTAATCTTCTAAAATAAAAGCACTGGTCTAACATCTGGTAACAAGGAAAGGGGACCAATGCTTATTTACCAGTGGGAAGCTACACCATGAGAATATGCTTACACCTATTTCAAGAACTAACAGCAGAAATAAAACATTTGAGAATGATTGATTTCATTAACATGCTGGATTATTCAGAAAAAAAAAGAAGCCAAGAATGACTCTATGGTAATAAATCTTTTAAATCCTTTAAGTGAATTAAGTTCAAGGAGTTCTGTCATTTGAGATCTAAATACTTTCTGGTATTTTCTATAAGTAGGATAAATGTAAGAAAACACATCAAAACATTTTAATATTAGTGTCTTGCCTCTGATATCATTGCGTGTAAATCTCTGAGGCACTGCTTTATTTTATGCAGTATATTCAGAAAGTGCACATTTTGGTATTTATGGAAGAAAGCCAAAACTTTCATGCCTTTTAAACAATGCACTGTTGGCTAACAAGAGTTTCTTAAAACTCAACATGTTAGATTAATGGAGAAATAGCCTAAATTTTATTTTCACAATTATATTACCAGATAATCACTTTATAATCAAGTATTTCTTTCAACTGAAATATGGGAGCCGAGTGGCTAGGTAAAGCTTCCTCTTTGAATGTCTTTTCCACATCAGTCTGATAGTCTAACTGAAGAATTGAAGTGATTTAAGTGTCTCTGCACTAGGAAGACTCTATAAACAAGAATCCACATTCTTCTCGTGTTACAAATCTATTTCTATTGCCTCCACAGCCCCCATACCAGAACTGACCACACATTTTCTGCTCTTTGTTGTAGTACCACTTCAATATGTAATTCTGACATTGTCCACTATCTTGAACTAGGTCACATGCATCTGGAAAAAGGAAATAAGAGACAGATTTAATGAAAGAAATGTCCACCCTTCTCAGCATTGTAAATTCAGGGAAAAGTAACTTTCAGGCAAAAGAAGCAGCCAGTGTTCAAGGTCTTACAAAATTTACCTAGTATTCATCTATAACCCCACAGTGCCAGCATGAAGACCCTTTTTTTATGAGTGCTTTACCCAGAAAGAATGTCTGAAACAAGATTTTCATTGCCATAAACAGAAGGAATGCTAAAAGGTGTTTAGTTTTCTAACACAAAATTTTTATCAAAGTTATTTTAAAATAACTATACCTGGTCCATAGGTACTAGGAGAAACACCTTTTTAATAATTGCCCTCTTCTTTATTACAACTTCTTATACTGGTATCCATCAATAAAATTTCATAAATTTATATACATAGGTTGTTAAACTATCCATGGTAGTCTCTTAGCCAAATTCGAGAGTCTTACAGACTCAAATTGCATAAATTTAGCAAAGTAGGTGAGAGAAACAATTTGTAGCAATCTGGTATTCAGTAAGAACTGATCCAATCATCTTTCACCAATGTAAATTCAGAGTTACCCAAAAGAAGACAGAAAGGCAGCTCTAGACTTTGCTGTTGGTAAAACATTAAGGAGGAAGAACTGAGAAATAAAGAAATATAACAATACAATCTAAAGATTTAAAATGAAACAACCTTCTCCAAATCAACTGAAAAGCAAAAATTTCAAGCAAGAGATGACCAGAAAGTACATCCCTCAAAAGGCAAGTTCTAGAACTGGGCTACATGTTTTTAAAATTAAACTGTTGGGTGACTAATTACAACACAGGATAGGGGAAGGCAGTTCATCTCTCATAAGTGACTTAGATAATTTCTCACTTAAGTGCAGTGACCATGACTATTTCCTCAAAGGAAATATTTTATTTTATTTGTAAAATATAAACAGTAACATATCTTCCTGTTACTGATCCTCTCTCATCATGAATGAGGCTACCATACATTTCCAGAACCATTCTTGAGTGGAGAGGGATGAAAAACAAAGGGATTAGAGCTGTAGAAATGAGCTACCACACCCAAAATTATGCAGACACCTTTTCATTTATTTTCACATAAATTCTCTCTAATTGTAGTTTAAACAGTAAAAGCATTCAATAATGTTACAAGAACATCAGTGACAAATAATCTCACAATCAGCATCCCATAGCTATATCTAATGGCAAATCTGCAATGAAAAATGCATCATTAGGAAGCAAAGTTAAAAACATGAAGAACATATATTTTGATACCTCTGCTGATGGATCCTGTTCTTCCTACAGGAAAAGACTGTAGCAGAGATATATTTAGTTCCTCTATGCTGAGCTAAATTAGCAGCAGGAGTAACTCACTAATTACAGTGCAACTTGGGGATTTTGAAATGATTGACTGTTTTAGTAAGGGGGATTAGAACTTTATAAGATATTATTACAAAAAGTTATAAATCAAAATTGAAGTTATAATGACACCTGTAGTTCAGTCTTTAACTACTGTATAGATTTGGACTGAATACTAACATATGGTGACTAAAAGCCTTGGAAAAATGTAACTGGCAATTCTTCATCGTGTAAAAATATTCATCTGAGCCCTTCACCATTTCGTCTTTTTACTGAGTTAAAAAAGATTTTCATACTCTAGAATCATACCATAATCATTACAGGCACTTCTAGTTTCTACTGTTGTCTCTAAGTTTTTCTTGTTCTTCTCTTGGGCTTTTCCACACTCTTGAAGCTTTTCCCTTTTAGCATCTTCCTCTGTGAAATACTCATTCCCCTCATAATCATCTCTCATTTCTGGCATTGTATATACAGGTTCTTTGGTGTTCTCTTTCATTTTCTTGATGACTCTGCTTCCATTTTTTCCCATGTCTTCTAAAACTTGACTGGAACCAGTTTCAGTCATTCCAGGAAAAGGTATCCTTCCAAGGAGAGGTGGGGGGAAAATATTTAAGCATCAATATGACCTTGAAAAATGTATCTGGTTAATTTCTTCTGAAAAACATGGAAAAAATTTTGACCCCGATCCCATTTCTATTTTAACTACTTTGAATGCCACTACTAACACAGAGGGAGAAATCTTACACTCAGAGGTACACACTGAAAAAGTTAAATAGGCAATTTCCAACCTTTCAGTCATAGGTGCTTCCTGTTGTATGTCTCCCCGATCTAAATTTTCACACTCTTCTTGAAGTTCAGGTGATGGATAACTGTTCATTTCTTCTGTGAGAAAGCACAGGTAGCAAGGGTGAGTTTTAAAGTCCTCAAAATCCCAGTGTGGTTAATAAAAAACACTACATGGCTATTTTTATGAACTGGAGTTTGTATCTTTCAATAAGTAACACACCAGATCCAGAGTGACTGATGTTATGCCCAGAAAAATGAGAATTATTATAGAGATCAGATAGATGAGAATGACTCCTGAGCCAATCTTTTATACTTTAGTTTTGCTCTATAATACACTATTTATCCTTCTGTAGAAACTTTGACATCTCCAAGCATATGCTTCTGATAAGGATTTTAAATAAGTGGAAATTTCCTTTTTTATATTCTCTTGTTTCCATGTCAAAGCATCTAAGACCTGCTAATCTGCATGAACGTGTCTTGAAATGCAAGTCCTCTCTCTGCTCTGTAGGTCAAATGTGTTAAATATTTATCTTGTACCTGTCCCAAAGCCTAAATAGGCATAAACAGCTCAGTAAATTTGGAATTGCCAATGGTCTGAGGACAAATGTGGGCCTAAATCAGGAATATGACAGTGTTCTCCTAGCTGAAGAATGCTCTATCTTTGGTGAAACATTAGTCCACAAAGCCACACATTAAATAAAATCTTAAGGGAAAAAGACTACTTAAGACTAGAATAGAATGCTGTTCTGTCATTACTGGCACTTTCATTAATATCTAGCATCTGGGGTAAACTAATTATGAAAGATTAGCAGCTTAGACTAGGAACTGAATGATAGCACATATCTCCTGACTACCTTTTTCTACACAGCATTTGTCTTTCTTTCCATAACTTAAGCAAATGGCACTGTGTGATACTTACGCTGCAGAAGATTTAGGAATGCCCGGCTAAACCTCTGAGCATACAGCATCTCTGGTGAGGAAACCCTGCCCAGTGTCAGTAAGTGCTGGTCTGTGGGGGAGCTTGACAGCTCCATCAGCTGATTGTCACTCACATCTTTGCCAAGCGCAAGAGTGAACAAGGTGAATCCTTGGCACTTGGCTCCAAGTGAAATCTCTCTCAGCCTTTCTCTGTCCCATGTGCTTGTTTTGCTTCCAACTATTGTAAATATGACCCTGTGTTTTCTTTGTCTGGGGGCTTTAAAGAATACATTTTCGACCGTCCACTGTAGAGCAGAAGCAATGGCTGATGGCCCTTCCAGTTGGTGAACAGACTCTTGGATGTGTTTCTTCATCAAATCTTTATTGCTGTATGTGACTAGGTCAAACTCCAAGGCCACAGGTGTCTGGTTTCTGTCAGGCAGGAAGCCCCTGGGAGCCTGCTGTACCAGAGCCACTCTGATGCCTCCATATGATTCATTTGGCTGTGAGGAAATGACAAACTGATCCAGCATGTTGCTCACAAAGTCTTTGGCTCTCTGAAACTCTTCACTGCTAATGCTGCGAGAGCTGTCCATGATGTAAGTGATATCCATATCCATCTGAACCAGGGGAGAAAAAGGCACCTCACAGTTGGTTCTTGGATTGCATTTATCTAGAGAGGAAGAGCCAATAGGCAGTGAACTATTTAGCAATGCAACAAAAGCAATGATTTTAAATTCATACAGTCCTGTAGATCCGTATTGGGATTGTGTGGCCAGGTTTTGGTAGCAGGGGGTGCTACAGGGGTGGCTTCTGTAAAAAGCTGTTGGAAGCTTTCTCCATGTTCAGCAGAGTCAATGCCAGCTAGCTCCAAGAGAGACATGCCACTGGCCAAGGCCAATTAGAAATGGTGGACATGCCTCTATGATAACATATGTAAGAAGAAGAAAAAAGTTATTTTACAGATTTTAATTGTGGCCAGAGAAAAGCAGAATGAAAATATGTGAGAGGAACAACTCTGCAGAAACTAGGGTTAGTGGAGAAGGAAGGGAAGAAGTGCTCCAAGTACTGGAGCAGGGATTCCCTGCAGCCTGTGCTGAAGACTGTGGTGAGCCAGCTATACCCCAGCAGCCCATGGAGATCCACGGAGATGCAGAGATCCAGCTGCCTGTGGATGAGCCCCATGCTAGAGCAGGTGGACACCTGAGAGGAGGCTCTGAAATTATGGGAGGCCCATGCTGGAGTAGGCTCCTGGCAGGGACCTGCACACCCATGGAGAGAGGAGTCCAGGACTTGTGACCTTCTGCCTGGAGGACTGCACCCCATAGAAGAGTGACACATGCTGCAGCAGTCTGGAGAGGACTGTTGCCCATGGGATAGACTCACATTGCAGCAGTTTGCAGAGAACTGTTATTTGTGGGATGGACTCCTGTTGGAAAAGTTCATGAAGGACTGTCTCCTGTGGGAGGAACCCCACAGGAACCCTGAGCAGTGGCAGAAACATATGATGAACTGACCATAACCCCCATTCCCCATGCTTGTGGGTAGAAGGTAGAGCTGAGAAGGAGGGAAGGGTAGGGGGAAGGTGGTTTTAAGGTCTAATTTTACTTTTCATTATCCTGCTCTGATCTTGTTAGTAATAAATTCAATTAATATTTCTAATTCGAGTTTGTTTTGCCCATGGCAATATTTGATGAGTGATCTCTTTCTGTCCTTATCTCAACTCATCAACCCTTCATTGTATTTTCTATCCCCTGCCCAGCGGTGGAGGGGAGTGATAGAGAGGCTTTGATGAGTGCCTGGCATCCAGACAGGGTCAACCCACTACAAAATCTTTGAAACCTTTTTGTTCTAATAACACCAGATGAGTCTTGCTGAAGAAGGCTTTGAGATACCATGTGAAATTATTCATGCATGAGAGCAGAAAAACATTCATAAGGTAAAATTTCATAGATAGCAGTTCCCTGGAGAAATTTTCTTTTGTTGGAATCTAAACATTGTAAAGGACACAGAATCAAACTCTATTTTTTCATCTCCGATCATTGTTCAACATTTAGACATATTACCATCTAGTAGCTTCTCCCCCCTCACAGTGTAGAATTTACAGCAAATGAGCCTGGTTTCCCAAAATCACACTGCTATTTTAAATGTGTTTCTGTAAAAAGGGAAATGCTAAACATAATAATTTATTTCACACGGCTGAGACAGAAATTAATTAAACAGCTTTTGTGGTTTTGAGGTTCTAATTCTTACCATCCACTGAAGAGGAAGTTAAAATTGTAACTCCTCATCAGTGGTATTCTGTAACCACAAAATGATCTGTCACAGAGGGTAAGGCCCAGTTGCAGAAGGGTTCAACTGGCGAGAAGCTGGAATGTCACAGACAGAAAAGGGAACAAAGTTTGCACTGTAAAGGAGTGAAGTTTCTCTTGTAGATGATAAGAAACAGCCACAGCACTGTCTTGTAGCCATCCTAGAATGGGAACACTCAGATACCCCTATAGGCCACAGAACTGGGCTGAGTTGCTCCATGCAACAAACCACAGTGTTCTTAACACTTCTCTGCAAACTCCTTGTAGAACCACTTAAGGCAGTAGGATTCTTCTGACCAATGCATTGTTCATGAATGTTTTTCTTTTCTATTTAACCACAGACATGCTTAAAATGTACCATAAAAATTCCCCACCAGCACACTGCAAAATAAAAGCTATAGAATTTATTATTGAAATGGTAAATAGACCAATACAACAGATGCAATTTGTAAAATGTCTTACCAAAGCAAAATGTACAATATGTGATGCCCTCCAAATTTTCATCCTGTTGTCTTTCCCAAATAAATAATTGAAATCTTCTAGTGTCATCAATCTGTGTTTTAAAGCAGACGCAAAAGTAACATTATAACACAGGCAAAATATATTAAGACTTTTTCTTTTTTCTTTTGTTTTTTCTGACAGTGAAGGATTATCACATTTTCTTTTCTCAATAGGGTGCTATTTTTCTACAGAGAAAGGGTAGGATATCTCAGCTCTTTCTGGGACAAAGAGTGAAGATGATTTCTTAGGAGAGAAAATTCTGGTGTTAAGTTCTAGCATGAGAATAACCTATGTGTTTCCTGTGATCATCTGAAGAAAGACAATCTTTCACTGTAGGAGATTTGACCACAGAAATGCTTGAGGAATTCTGAAGAAACTCCAACATTCTACAATTTCACTGACCATTACCCAACACAATCCAAATGTGATCCAAAGGAAAAGCATTTCCCTGTGGACTAAGATAAACAGAAATGGCTCTAAAATAGTATTACAGAAAACAAACATATATGGATAAGCTATAATGATAAGCAAAGAAATAATTACTTCTTTGCATTAAACTTCAGCTTCGTGTGTTATACACACATAATTAAATTCTGATTAACGTCTGTAAAGAATGTTATAGATAGAACTCTGCAAAGGAATCAGAATTGGCCATGACTGTGTGAGTGATCTCTTAACTGAAGGTCCTAAAACAAAGTAAAGCCAGTAAGTATCTGTGGCTACAGACTTGCAGGAACATAAAGATTACACCATCTCTCAACCGCAGGGGCAGAAGTCCCTCTGAAAGAAAAAGGGAAGTTGTATTTACTTGGGGGGGTGGTGAGGTTGGTTGCCTTGCCAGCATTGTAAACTTAAAGGAGTGCTGGGCAGTGAATTTTTTGCCTTTTCCCCCTGCTAAGCAGCTCTTTAAAACTTTTCTACTCTGAAGACTGATTTATGTAAAGTCACCAGATGTTGTCACATGCATTCAGAGTTGTAATCTGCTTATATTTAGTCAAGAAAATACTGATTCTTGCTCCTGTTTATCCTGTGGAACAACCCAGGCAATAAACCCATAAGCTTCCTTCTCATATGTCAGCAGAAATTTAAAATTCTGCTAAATTATCATTCAGCCTGAAAAATACATTAATCAACTAACAAATATGAGGCTGCATGAGAATAAATATAATATAAATAATAAAGGACTGACTTAGATGTTGCTATATCAGAACTCAGATTCCAAGCTTTGCACTTTTTATCATGTAAAAGTGAACATATTTCCTTTTAGAAAGACAGTTTTGAGGAAACAGAAGCTGGAAATAATTTTATTTAGAAAAAGTTAAAACTGAGCACAGATGAAATTAAAACAAATTGAAAAGACGGAGAACATGCAATCTATATTATGAAACCTTAAATAAATATAAATTGCTTTTCTTTTGTACCTCATAAAATGGACTGTTTATTTTTGTTTGCTATCTTTTAGATGAAGTCATATTTTAAAACCAAATTTCATCATTTTCTCCTGTACAAATGGCAATAAAGGTATCAAAAGAGCCTTTGCTAATTTAATTTTCTTTTGAAAAAAACTAGTGTGCTTGAAGCCTTCTACTAATTTTTCTAGAAACTAGGGCCACATTTCGTTAGTTAAATAGTTATTAACACAATTTTATGGAAATTCTCTGATTTGTCCTTAAAGCACAAGTGATTAATAATTCATGTTCAGAAAGAGGCCAGATGGTGATTGCTATGGTCAAGTGAATCACTGATTCTTTGTTAAAATAGTAACATTTAATGTAGCCCTTTCTAATAAGGGATTGGAGAGGTCCCGTAGAACTTAGCGGCTTGAGAACAGGGTTCACTCAAATCCTAGCAGACACTCAGCAAGTGGGTGGCTGACTCAGTTTTCAACAGGCTGTCTACTCACAGAGAAGGCGCGTCTGACGTTTGGCACTTCACCGAAGGCAATAACCACTGGAGTGATGTCCAAGGCACTCAACTCAAGCGCAGCCGTGCTGATGGCAACACCATCCTGCGATGGACCATTGGCAAAAAACAGGGCAACTCTTCTTGTGAGGATGCCCTGACGAACACGTTTGAAGACATTTCTTGCAACAAATCTCATGGCGACCCCAATATTTCGTTTTCCACTGGATCTCTCTAGAGGGATTCTCTGGACTGCTTGTAGCAGCAAGTTGCTTTTTTGGAATTCTGAGAATCGGATAAGGTAGTGCATGTTGGTATTGAAAGAAATAACAGAGACTCGAGCACCTGTTGGGCAATTGCTTTCACTGATCTTAATGGACTTCAGCAATAACATAACAATGTTCCTCATTCTTTCAAATGCAGCTGGTGTAACATCGTCAGACATATCCAAGGCAAAAACCACTTCAGTTGGATAAGCTGGACATGTGTCTGTACATCAAAGCAGAAAAGTTGTGTGAGAACCTTTCCACAACTCAAACATTACTAGTTTTTTCTTCAAGTCTATAAAAGAATGGATGTGCAGAGACCAGATGGGCTTACCTGATGAGCATGCTGGAAGGAAGAGAGAGAGAGCAGTTAAATTATTTTGGACTCATATCATTAAAATAGTGACATATTCGCTTGCTTTCAATAAAGAGCCTGACTCAAAGTTCAGATGACTGACAGAGTCTGTCAGTGCCAGACCACATTCCTCTTTTACAACCAAGTACTCTAACTAGTGCAATTTTACTGGATAAGAATTTTAAAAATTGTCCTGAGTTCTGCTTAGCACACATCTGAGAATGAACACAATCTGGCGGATAGCTGATATACAAATACTATAGTTTCTAAAAGAACTCCCCAAATTGTGTTGACACAATGCCAAAAACTCATTTAATCTTTAATGAGGAAAAGAGATATTTGTTATAATTTTTATAATAAACATACAGGAAAAATGAGCAAAAAGCATAAGTCTGCTTCATACATGTGCTGAAACCCCCTTGCAATTATCAACTACCGGTCAAACTGAACCCAGATACAAACAACCAGTTTACAGGGTTTCCAATGAAGGTTACTCCATTTAAGAAGAGTGACTAGGTGGAATTGGAGGTAAAAGATGTTGCCCACTTACGGCAGTTTTTGCGGGTAAAATTCACAAGTTCACAAGGCTGCAGATTCAAAATAAAAAAAGTAATTAATGGAAAATCCCAGACCATCCCAGATGGGGAATCTTACTATTGGTTTGAGCTGAAGATTGTATCCCAGCTCCTAACATGACTTTCATTACAATAGATCCAGAATCACAGAGTCCAGTACAGGGACTCTCTCCCTTGCTGCAGAAATTAGGCACATTTTTTCAGACATGGTCTGTTGGCATTTAATGATGTTCTGAAGTATTAAGAAATCATTCCATTCTTTATGAATGAGCATCATCCATTCTTTTTTTGTGTAATAAACTGATCTAAGACGTCACCAGTCAATGGCGCTTCCATAAACAATGGACATTCCAATAGTGACTCACATAGGAAGTGAGAGGTCCATGAAGGAGGAGAGGATGCCCTCTGGACATAGAACACACCTGCAATAGTACTGCCTGCAGGTAGCCATCCATGCAAGGATTAATGAAGTCTTTACTCAGAAGTGCTCATTTTACATGGGATTAGGATTCTGAAGAAATCTTGCACTTCTATTCTCAGTGAAAATCACTGTTGCTGAAGAAATGCTTTCCTTTACAAGAAGAGGAAAAGTTACCCTAACATGAGCTGGTGTGTAAACTGATATGAGTGACGAAACAGATAAATGAATATTAATTGTCTAACAGTTTGTAAAACTTTGGACATGGTGTTAATCCACATGCATAAATGTTTCTGATTCCTTGGTTGCTTGCAGAATGGAAGAACCCACTGCACACTCTGACAAGCATGTGGAAAAGATACTGTTTGATATCAGCTAACTGTGCTCATTGCTATCAGTGATTATAAATGGAAGACTAAACCAGATAATTCTATGCAGTACACAGTTAGCTGTAAGGTGATTACTTACTTCCATTACAATGGTGCCCACTGGTCCCTTGGCCCCCTGAAACAAATTAAACACAGGTCCAAAAAATCAGACCCTGATAATATATTTCCATCTACTACTTGGTAGCCCAAAGAAAATGCAGGCAAACAGTGTTTCCCAACAATCATTTATGAATTTGAAATATGAGGAGACAGCAGTTCCCAGCATAGATTCCTGTGGACCTGCTCAGAGTTGCAGGCTACTTGTCAGATTTATTTCTCAGTCCATTTTCCTTAATGGTTTTTAAATGTTCAATACTTGTTGCCCTTGAGAAGCAGTATAATTCAGAATTGGGTTCCTTTATAAACACCAATTTCTATGCTATGGTTCTGTTATTTGCACCTTGCACTTTTTCCAACATCTGTTGTGTGATAAGCTTTCCCTCTACTCTTGCACAATAAAATCCCCACAGTTCTACCTTGAAAGATCCTGCAAACCATACACATATCATGACACCTTTGCCCACTCTGTAGCTTTCTCCTTGGCAGTTGTGGGAAAATGACAGAATTCCAAGCATCTTTTATTTCAAAATAAAAGTATTGTTTAATCTTCATAACAGGAATTAAATACAGGGGAAATAATTAATTTTCAAGGGAGCTTGAGAGTATTCAGCATGTGTGCATTTCAGATGTGTAACACTACTGAAAATTTTCACTTACTCCCAGGGAGCTGCAGTGAGATACAACAGAAAAATTTGAACTCCACATCCCACTTCTTTTCCTTACCCTTTCTCTGCCACAACACTACAGTTTACCAAAATTATATACTTCCTTGTGTCCCCAGATTACAGCCCTGTCTCCATATTTGTTCTTTCCCCTTCCAATTAACCTTCCATTCCTCCATCTCCTGCCTGAGTTACCTTCCTCACCTCCTCTGCTGTCTTGCTGCTAGCCCCAGCACAGCCATTCCATGCCTTTTTCTTCTTATCTTTCCTAGCAGGTCCATGTTCTTTGGTGCTGTTCAGCAAGAGTTAATTGTGAATTGCCTGAGTCCTGATGAATGCTACTTGGAGCAGCTTAGTGGTGGTGACTGAGCTGTGCAGACTTGTCATATATGGGTAATCAAATCACCAAGGATGGGTAAAACAAGCCTGTTTTGGCTGGCCCTGCCTACTACCTGTACCTCTTTCTGCATTCCTCTCTTTCACTTCTTACATGGTTTCCACTTTCTCATTTCACTGATGCACTGCTGCAGCTATAATCCCACCAAGCCCATACATCCCAACCTCTACTCTCGTTTCTACACTTGAAGAGGAGATCTTGAACTTGAAATATCTCTGAAGACTTCTTGGACCATGGACTGGCAAGGCATACAGCTGTGGCTCATCAACTCACAAGATCTATCTGTATATTTTGTGAGTGGCCAAGCAGCAAAGAGGGCAATGTACTCCAGCTGGCACTCTTAGCCATTCTTGTGCCCAGCATCATAGAATAATTTGGGACAGGTACATTCATTAACCAACAGAGTGTAATGAGAGGGGAAAAAAATGTTTTCTAACTTGCACACATCCTGTGGGCTGTGTTATACAGGTAAGGATAATGTTACCAATAATGTTCCACATTTAAACTGAGAGAGTAAGCTTAAGAACGTTTAACAAGAAAATCATTAACAGTAGGGATTGTTTCTGGTCACTATGGAGCTGATTTTCAGAATTGCTACAGGATAAAGATAAACACATACAGGGATTTTCCTAACTACCTAAAGGGTTAGTCCTAAGTCCTATTGAAATTCACAATCCTTTCACTTGCTTAGATAGAGAATAAAACATTTTGCTTTATAAAATGCAGAACACAGACACTGGAAAAGTACATCAAGACATCTACTTGTATTATGGATTAACAGGTTATAGTCAATTTAAGTTTTAAATAAGTGCCTGTAACTGCAAGTTTGATTTTAAATGGCTTTGTCTTTTAAATTTAAAAAAAAATGTTTTGTCTTTCAGCAGATCTATTCAGTTCTATATTTCAGTATTTTCTGTTCTTTTAATTAGATGTGTATGCAGCCTAAAGACAATACCAAATACTGTAGAAGAAAATCTGGCCAGCATTTTATTGTTGCAGTTCCATTTCCAGCAGCAAGTGCTCCTGCGCATACACATCCATAGGCAAGACATAACTCTGTGCTGATTATAACATCATATGTTATATATGTGCTGACAAAAGTATCAGGCTGATTAAGCTCAGTTTCCCAAGTGAAACACTATTAGATATTCCATTAATCTAACAGCAAGTTCAAGAGCAATTTAAGAGAGATTTTTTTAAAATAAAAAAAATTATTTTAAAAAAAAATTACCATAGGTCCTGATGGCCCTGGGTCACCTGGATCTCCCAAGGAACCTGGTGTGCCAGCATTACCCTAAAAATAGAAATACAAGTTTTATTCTTTATAATTGCAGGCACTGGTACAAAATTTCACAACGGAAAAAAACTCTGTAATAATATTGTGAGTTGGATCCTGCATTTTCATAAAGATAGTCTACCACTCCTAAGAATTATTAGCAACTAACACTTCTGAAGATTTAGACCTGCGCTCTCTCAAGATCTCTTGTCCAAATTATGGCTAAAAAAGATCAGAGTGGTAATCTATTTAAAAACTTTTGGTAAGAAAACACTTTGGCTGTAACATTTTTAGAACTCTCACAGAGTTAGCAGATTTATCATTCTTACTCTTCTACCCCTAATTCCTTTGGGTCCTTCAGCTCCTGGAATGCCCTGATCTCCTTCTTCTCCCTGAAAATTAATGAAATCCAGAATTTATTGGTAAGAAAAAGACAGACAGAAACACAGGTAACTTCTTCCAAATAAGAATAATGTAAAAAAGGACAAAAAGAAATCAAACATGCCCATTTAGTCATACCTCTGGACCAGGATATCCTGTGAATCCAGATTCTCCCTGTGAAGAGAAAGGACATATAGAATCATAAGAATTCATAAGAATCTAGAACATTGTTAGATCTAGATCTGCTTAATGTCTTTAAACCAAAAACAATTTCAAAACTGTTCTCAGCTTTACAACTCATCCGAGTAATAGTGGCTGCTACTCTGGTCTCAAATGACACCATTTTAGATTAATACCTTGCTCATCTAAAGGAAGAGTATTTTAAGAATTTCCAACAGTTTCTAAATTTTCAAGAGTATTCCATTTCTCAAGTAAGTGTTTTACCAAAACTTATTCATGCCTTTTAATAACATGCAGAGGAATTTGCATGTGGCAAATATGAGTACAGTATTACATTCAGAACTCAGTGTTTGAATGTATTTTCAAAGCTTGGTACCACCCAGACTAAACAATGATACCCATAATATTTTCTTGTCAATTCATCAACTGTTTTCAGTTACTTCAGTTTCTAGTGTGTTCTTTGTTCATCCATGAGAAATAGAGAAAGTCTCACAAAAACCAATCAGAAGTGCAGTGTATCTTTCCTAAACATCAGAATTCACACTACTTATATATGTCCTTGTCCTCTTGCATATAACATATGTGTAACCTATGAAACCCAGCCATCAAAGGAAATGGTTAGAGCTAAGAAGGTAAGAAAAGAGCCATTTTACCAAAAAGCCATTTAACAAAAGGAATTAATCTTTTGGAGAGGCTCCTAGAAAGCCTTTAATATCCTCTCTGCAGCTTTCTGCAGCACTCTGGCTCTCTCACAAAAAGGGGGAGTGAAACATGGGCCTGCCAGTGAGATTTACTAGACTCTTTCTATTTCAGAAGGAGCAGGAAAGGACTAGTGTTGCAATAGTGCACAAACTCTTTGAAAGGAGAATTGAAGCTATTTCCAAAATCCTGACCACTTTGCTCATGGACTGATCCACTGGTGCCATGATTTTATCTTCACACTTTCTGTGTACTTTTTATTTTAGCTGAATTCTCATACAAGTTTAGAGAAGTAGGCTTTTCATAGCTTTTTTTTTTTCAGCACTGTGAAGGGAATTATAAGAACTTCTTAGCAATCCAGAGGTTAATCCTCAGACTTTACTGCTGACTGTAGGAGCACAGGGAAGAATATTTCACATTAAAAGAGCAAGGATGTTTGGAGACTATCATCTCCACCTTGATAGTTAAGGAATCCCTCCTCAGAAACAAGACAAATTAAAAGAGCCCATAGTGGCTGGCCCACCAATACTTGCAATAACAGTGTCCAGTCAGGCAGGCTGAAGTGGGAAGGAAGCACTGGGTACTCCAAGTACAATCCTCCACATGCATATACACACACACATCAGGGAAAGAGCAAGACTGAGTGGTCCTCAAAAGAATATTCTATGGAAGAATGTCTCACAAAGATTGTGATAATCCTGAGCCTCTCACTACAACCTTAGAAATGCACTTGGCATGTCTTACACTTCTTTTAAATCAACTATGGATGGTCATATTTGATGACACAGTAGAATGGAGACTGAGAGACTCTCTACTTGAAGCACTTACCCTTGCTCCTTTGCTTCCTTCAGGACCATAGGCATCTCTGCCATCCATGCCCTGTTTAGGTTAAATATACTATGAGTTAGCTTTTAATACAGGATTAGGTTTATATCCAATTTCATTTTGGAATAAAGATGTCCCATTACAATGAGGTGCCCAAGCTGCTAAGACTGATAAAGTAGGACAAGCTATCAAAACACAATCTAACTAGCAAATGATGGCAAAAGCTGTAGAGGGAAAACAAAGACAGATGGCATAGTTCCTTTCTGCTCTGTGCCCTACCTTTATCATACTTCCTCTCTTCTAGAAAATTTGAGGGGAAAGATATTCTCTCTAGCCCACAAGAAATTTGGTGTCCATAAGGAAACTGAGAGCCAAAGGTGAAATAATTTAAATTGCATCAAATAGAGAAAATAAAAGGGAATGAACAGTACTGATTCAGATGGATAAATATTAAAATACAAGGGTCCTGAATTAGGGCAGAAAGACTCACAGGAATGCCTCTCTGTCCAGGTGGTCCAGCTAGGCCCTTCTCTCCAGGGTCACCAGGTTCACCCTGTTATAATTGAAGCACAAAAGCCATTAGTTTACCTCATTCAGGAGAGTTCTTTCTGAAATGCAAACCTGTCTGTCAAACTGAAGTGTGCCTATACATTTTATAGACCACTTGAAGCTGGGCAAAAGCACTCCAGTACAGACCATGTTTCATGGACTGTTCCTAATGGTGGAACTGGAAGGGACTTGGCAAATCAGACTATGCTGAGCATTCATGCAGCTAAACCCCAAAGGCATTGTTCAAGAGAACTCCCATTGTTATAAAGAATTGCAAGTGAAAAAATAAAGTGGAGTTTGGAAAAAATTATATTAATGGTAGCAGGACATATTCTGGAATTCTACCAGCCTGAAGCACATGTTGATAGCAAATTATATTTCTTAGGCAGGCTATCTACACTGTGCTCTTAGTTTTCTTGCAGGGTTTCTTTTCTTCAGTTCCATTTTTGTCTTCACTTTCTAATTGAACATTCTTCTTACAAAGACCCTAATATTAAACAGCACAAAACCAGACTGACAAAATGGAATGTCTGATGGAAATTCCCATGTATCTTCTCAATTTTTGTCACTGTTTTGATATATATTTTCACACAGTGATTCTTTTCATGGCAGCACTTTGACCTTCTGATGTCTCCCTGTCACTAAAGCATACAACCCTTCAAAGAGATAGAAAGGCTTAGCTGACTGATATTATTTGTGATTTTTAGATCCAAAGATGCAACAACACCAAAATTGAGTTATTTTTATTAAATAAAATCTCACATATCAACACACACCAATGAAAGGAAAGTAAGGATAAAATTTATTATAAGTGAACTCTAATGTTAACAACCTGTTACTATAAGGCTTTCTGTTTGAATTCATGTTTATTCAGTTCTCCTCAACATGTGCATTCATCCAAAGTAGACATCATAACAGTCAAGGTTCCTTGGATTGGTTTGGAACCTTTAGAAAAACTAGGTTAAAATAAGCAGCTATGCTTCTTTGAAGTGAGAAGGTCAGATTGGAAGTTAGGAAAAAGTTCTTCACCCAAGAGTGAAGTCACTGATGCAGTGTTGGTCACTGAGACAGGCTCCCCGCAAAAGTGGTCACAGCACAAAGCCTGTCAGAGTTCAAGCAGCATCTGAATGATGCTCTTTGTGGTTTAGTTTTAGATAGTCCTGCAAGAAGCAGGGAGTTGGACTTGATGATTCTCATGGATCCCTTCCAACTACTATCCATGAGAAATTCTATGATTCACTGCTGAGTATTTCCAATGGATAGGACAGATTCTAGGAATCATAAAACAAACACGAGGGTCAGCACTGCCTTATTTCTGCTCCATTTTCTGAGAAGCCAGGTCCCATTCAGAACCATTACCACAAGAGCAATTACAACAGTGGTCATGGCAACACTAAAAACTTCTTAGTATAGCTCTGATACGTGTAAGATTACCTTGAGCACATCACTTGTCTTGCCATGCAGGCTAAAAATGTCTAAAAAACCTAACATTCCACACATGTTTCACAGCACAGAACTAACTCTTTATTAGTCCATACTTCTTTGGTCAGATTCTTGAATGAATGACACTGTTGGATTGCTGCAATCAGATACTTTAAAAATCTTTACCTTTGCTCCTCTTGCACCTAACTTTCCAACAGAGCCAGGTGAACCAGGCGTCCCCAGACTACCCTGTAATAAAAGTATCAGTTAGAAGGTGTACAATGAAAAAATCAAGGGCTCACTACACTCAAGGATTCATTGCCACTTGAAATTACTACAGGATCAGAAAAAATATTAGGTCTTTGAGGACTCCAAGTAAGAGTTACTGGTCAAGATATCATTCCACTTATTTCCTGTCTTGTGTAAAACTGCCATAAAATTCTCAAAATGCTATGAAGTATGACATAAATGTTATTTTCTATCTACATATTGATAGAATGTCTATCACTAGATAGTGAATACATGTATATGTGCACAAAAATACTAATGCACACATAATTGAGCATGCAACCATGAGCATCATTACTTGACTGAAACAGATGACCAAGGCTGACAGCATAGGATATTCCAATCCTGAGTTACAATGATGTAATTCCAGAACAAGAACCCCCAAAAGCAACAGCATCACAAAAGTGAGAAGTTCAGCAGGCAGTGCTCAATAATTACAATCTCATCACACCCTAGCACTTGCTCTTCACACATCTAAATTTATTTTCAAGGCTGTAATTTTATCATATGAGACTGCAAATCAGTTTCCTTAAGTACAACACCAAAAAGCCCTCAGTTTCTACTTTTTATATGCTTTTTGAAAACTCTTTGTGAGAGCAACACCAGCACTGAGAATGAAAAGCCCTAATGGGTACAGATGGAATATTATTATTTAAAGCTAACCAGGGGGCCTGGTATGCCTTGTGGTCCTGGAGGTCCTCTGATCCCTTGTGGTCCTCTTGGGCCCTGATGTAAAGAAACCATTGAAACAAAAAGTCAGTTCAATGTTGACAGCTTTTCAATGACAATCATGTTGCTGCAATGACCAGAATCCCAGTGCCTGTTTCACAAGCCTCATTTTACGGGTGAAACTTCTGGCTGTTTTGTTATAAGGATTTGTCTGTGTGAAGCACCTGAGATGGTCACTTCCTGCCAGCCTGATTCAGAGACCTACTGAGGTGTCTAAGATACCAAGGGAAACATAAGCAGCCTAATATCAACTAGGCACACTTTCTTCATCCTAAAATGTAAAGTTAAAAGCATCTTTCAACTTAAACATCTTTAAAAGTTAAAAGCATCTAAGACCATTTTTAAACTGGAAGCTACTATAAGAAGTCTACAATGATAATTCTCTTCAAAATTACTCCACCTAGCAAGTTTTTTAAACACAAAGCTTTTCTCACAGGTTTGTCAATGCAATAGATTTTATGAATTTATTGTTAGCAATTTCTAATGAATTAATTTTTAAGATATCTGCTTGAAAATACCATGTAGGTTGGAGATGTGTTGGCTAAATTACTTATTTTTGCTACTCATGCTCCTCTTTTAATTTTACTAAAAGTTGCACTCATGTAACTTGACACATTTAATTCCTCAGGGTTACAGAAAAGATTTGTCAAGGAAGAGTCTTATAATATTCATTAGTTGAAGTTAACAAAGCTTTAAAAAATACAAATAAAACGTCAAGGCTGATAATTTATTTTCTAAATAACTAACATAAGAACAACTCAGAAGTTCTATTAATTACCTGTGGGCCTGGAAGACCAGTTTCTCCTGAGTAACCTGTTTCCCCCAGATCTCCTTGCTCACCCTGCCAGAACAAAACCCAAGAAAACAACAACGAACCCAGACAAATTAGTACCTGTCATTTGTACACCAAAAGATAATAATTTTGTATCTGTACAGAGTATCAGTTGATAGAATGTTTTCCAATGCTCTTAAACAGCTTTCAAACAGCTTCGAATTCCTGTTGAAGAAAAATCAAATAAAAAGCAGAAGAGTAGTTTTTCTTTGGTTTTTTGGGGGGTGTGATGAATATAAAACCTGCAGCAGAAGAGGTCAGGGTTTTTTGCTGAATGCATTTTACACTATGTCTCAGCAATATTTGTGCATTACTGTTGTCCACTGCAAAGACCAGAAGTCATAAAGCCAGGCTGCAAGGGCAGATCCTCTTTCCCCTTATCAATGGGGAATGGCTCTGAGGGGGAATCATGACTTCACAATCACACTAGAATTAGACCCCTTTTTACTCCCTACCTTTCACTCTGGTTATTCAGTGAGGCAAATCAAATCTGCCTTGAGGATGGAAAAAAACTTTTCCAGCTCCCATCTCCATAAAGCTGCCATCTGAGGATGAGTCAGCTTAGCTGACATCCATAAGAAATACTCACTGTCTTCTGGATTGAGTAAAATGGTGACAATTAGCACCAAGATATTCCAGGCCTTGCAGACCCCCTTTTACTGGAGAAATCATAAGCATATGTCTGAAGATTCTTGGGAAACAGATGGTTCTGGAAAGAATTTTCTGAGGTGAAATGAATTTAAAAGGCTAAACTTTCATTCTCCACCATATGAATGAAACAAAAGATAACAACAGGAAAAAAAACTCCAAAAGCAAAAAAGAAAGTTAATTTATAGACAGAGTAAGAACACTGTAAAATGGAACATCAGTAAGCATATGTTATTTCTAGATGTAAAAAAATCAAGAAGAAATCCACAAAAATAATTTTGACTATAATAAAAATGGATACATTTCTTAGGCACATTCTACTAAAATCCAAAACCAATTTAAAGTTTTCAGCTACTTAAATTTACTTTGAATCAAAACCCAGAAAAGTGGTTGTCCTTTTTTTCTCCCCTGCCTTTTCCTCTCTCTCTTGCCTTCCTTTAATTTATTCTCCTTTCCCTCTCCATTGTTTTGCTTTGTTCCCAGCACAGAGACTGCAGTGTTTTTCTTGTCTGTGACAAACACCTGATACCACACACCACACCTGTTCCTTTTGCCCACTGACTACTTCTGACTGCTAGGAATGGCTAGCTGTGCTTCTTTATGTTGTTTTAACTGTTTGAAAAAGTAGTCTCCTTTTATCACAAAAAGGTATGGACAATTGGAACTACAAGTCCTGGAAGGAGTCCTTCATAGAACATGGTGGACAGCAGTGTGTTCATGTTGACTGCAAGGGAAGTTAATGACTTTGATGAGGGTGTTATTTCAGTGTCTTTTATTAACAGTTAAATCCAAAACAAGTCCTTATGTGTTAGGTGGGGGAATTCTGGCTCATTGTCTCTAATTTGATTTTTTTTCCCTGAGTATGTCACCACCCATATCTATCTTATCCACCTGAAGGAGGGATTCTTCTTTATTCCATTTCAGCACAAAACCTTCCTCTTCCAGAGTGACTGGCCATACTTCCTTACAAAGCAGGATTCTGTGGTCCACAGAAGGGCCCTTGAAGACCTCACATACATAAGGACTAAATAGTTCTGCTTCCTGGCCCAGGGACACCAGGAAAGCTTCACAGTGAAGGTCTCATAACTTCTGCTGATAGAGCTATGCCTTGTGGCAGCTTTGTTACATCCTGCCATGCAAGAGATCTCAGTGGGAGGACACAAGACCCACAATCTCACCTAAGGATGGATGCCACTCTCATATTGCAAGGTTTACTGTGCCATCGTGCTCCTCCAGGGGATGTGGAAGACAGAAGTGTGCAATTCTCTTTGCCATTCACTTTTTACACCTTTTCAGTGAAGGATATTTACATCACCTGCATTTGATCACTGATTGGTACCTACCTTTCAATGCTCACTGACCCAGACAAATGATTTTTTATTATACTTTTAGAAGTCAAAGCTGATCACCAAGTACTTGAATGAAAACAATTCAAAAGTTCTCTGTTGCTGTGAGTTTCAGTCATTTCTCTTTTTCCCTGCCATTTTGCAAAAGGGTGGCCTCATCACTGGCTGAAGGGGCTTCCATGGAGATGAAGAGGGTTGAGTCAACTAAAGTTCAATTACTTGAAAAGGTTCAACTAATTCGGTACTCTGTGAATTTATTAAACAAGTTAGACATTCTTATTTTCTATCCATGAGAGTTCTTGTGGTTGTTAGTACAATCAAGATATTGTACAGATCCATTTCCACTGACTTCAGTGTTGGTCCTGTTACCCCCATAGCTTACTTGGATTATTTCTTTTTGTTAGTACCTGACAGAATAATGCAAACATTCATCAGAGTTCAGCTGCAATCCAATGGGGAAAAAAAAAAGCACAAAGTTTCATAATTACCTAAGAAATGGATTTCTGAGTGATCAAGCAAGGACTGGAATAATTAAGAGACAGACTTGATGAATATTCTGCAATATTTTAATCTAAAATGTCTTTATAAACCCTAGAAAGAATTTCTGAGATAGAAATAGGAAACAAGTATAAAATGATCATATTCTTTCAAGTTATGCTGATCCTGGCAATTGTCAAAGCATTGTGCTTCCTCCTTGCTGGCAGATAGTATCAAAATCTTCCAGTATATTCCCATCTGCAATGCCCCAGTGAAAATTCTGGGTTCTCAAAGTGAAATACAAATTGGAGTTTTCAGAAACCAGGTGGGGATGGGGTTTTGGCACATGGGATATTATGTGTATTGCAAAAAGCTGGGAAGTGACCACACAAGTTTAGGGAACTTGCAGGACTGCCACTTCTGATTGACATCTCCCAGTGAAATATTAGTTTGAATAATTTTAAATTTAAAAAATCTGTGTTACCTGGCTGCCACACACAGGGAAAAAAGTAATAAAGATATAACAACACATCTCAACAGGAGAGGGACAGGAAGCCCAGAAATCAGAGACAAATCAAACACTGTGCTGCTGAAGAAATATTATTGCCATAAAAGACAGTCTTTTTCCTTCACTGAAATTTATGTTCTATATTGCATCACTATGGTTATTCTTGCTATTGTTTATTAACATTTTACACTTGGCCTACTCAAAATGCTGGTTGGCACTTTTATTCAGAAGCTATAACTCTATCCATTCCTCAGACTCCAACACAGGGCAGGACTACAAGACATATTCCACTCTGTTGATACTGACAGTGTTGTACACAAAATTGTAATGTTTCCTTGGGTTTATATGCACCAAGATAAAGGGGGAAATGCTACACCATGTCCATTCCCTATCTGTGCTGACAACTTGGCAGAGAGATTGGGGCAAATGTGAACCACTGGACCTAAAGCAAGGTTTTCTAGAATGATGATGTAATCTGTACCTGAGAATACCTAAAATTCCATTTTCACTTGCACTAACCCACCCTTGAATATAGCTGCTTTTAGATTTGCTTCAGTAACTGTATTTTGTAATTCATACCCTGGGACAAACGAGTTTTCTTTTCCAAGAACATTATCTGAATCATCATGTAAGAGAATTGCAGTGATGAATTTACTAAGTACATCACAGGGAAGTTTTCTTTCATTGTGACTCTATGGGGTATAAGTCTAGGAAAACCAGGGCTAGCACCTAACAGAGAGAAATTGTCATCTCTCAAGGACATGAGAGATTTTTCCACAAGAGGATCTTCCTGGAATGATCAGTCAGCATGCAGTGGGCTTGACCTATTCTGTACATGCTGTATTCTTTTAGATATTGCCTTGGGAAATTACTTCCCAAATCTTGATATGTTATATGCTCTGAGCCAATTTTCAGAGCTGCAGTTAACACTGTTACGTTTATTTTGAGCAAAGCATCATGTAGAACTTGCCCTAATTTTATCTCTGCTGCCTGTGTGTATCATGCATATCTCTGTGTGCATGCAGCAAAGGAGGAAAAACTGTCAGACTTTGCAGCCTGACTACTCATTCCTGTCATCTCCAGTGACAATCTTTTCTCTAGCTACGTTCCCGTACTTGCCCTAATAGTAAAAGTAACTGTCCTTTTATTTGGATGAAAACTCCCTTACAATTCTAAACCCTTCAAGTCAGGAGGGCCTCTACTACATCCACCTAAGAGTCAAAGGCTGCCTTGGCTTGAAATAGACTTTTGATTGTTAAACACTTGTGTCTTGGCTCACAATGAAATTTTTCCCTTAAGAGGAGCAAACACTCAGGCTGGACATGAACTGCATATAAATAGGTAGCAGCAGTGACAGCCACTCACCTTTATACCTGGAGGGCCTCTTCGACCTGCTGCACCCTGGGAAGGAGTGGCATGAGAGATTAAATCCAGAATACTGAGCAATGTGGGAAACAGCAGTTTATCATAAAACACAGTATACATACAATGAAATCAAATACAGCTTAAAGAAAGCAGACATTATTTCCACAGAAAGATTTAAGGTTAAAAAATAAGAAAAAGGTGGATTTGGGACAGAAACTCTTACACAAGTAAGTCTTTCCAAAAAGAAAAAAGATTTTAGATCCTTAACGAGTGCAGAGGGAAGACATTTCAACAAAATTCTGGAAAACATCTTCCCAGTCAGCTGCCCTTTGGCTAAAATAAAGAGAACAAAAGTCCTCTTCTCTCCCTGTGAGCCCAGAGGTTTGCACCACTTCCTGCTGCACACTGCTCAGCAGCTCTAGTGACTCTTACTGCTAAATCTCACATCACCATAGGCCTTTAGGATGTTTTTGCAGCCTGACCGAGGAGTGATCATGCCAGACTTTGTCATTAGGCACCATCCTGACAGATTAGAAGAGGGGTTTTCACAATTTCCAGTCTCCAGTGAACTAAAAAAGAGCAGTTCAGCTGCCAGTGAGCTTATCTATATGCTTGAACAGACACAGAAAACTTGTAGTCATGGGCAGAAAGAAGAGATGGATTTATCTAGGGTGGAATCATGGAGCAATTAAGGCTCATGATTTCTCATGAATTGGACCGGAAATTAACAGGAATGCAAACGCCTGATTTTAAAGAAAACAAATTGCAATATATATAAGCTGCTGAATTTGAAGCCAAATATGTTTCACCATGAAAACTTTAGAAGATTTTTTCCCCTCTCCTTGCAGGAGTTTGAAGGGTAGGATAAGAGGAAGAAGACAGAAATGGGTTTTCTCAGTGGGAAGCCCACTGTATCTTTCATCAATTATTTCCACTCCGTATTGATTACGATTCTTACATCTAGGCCAGCATCACCCGGCTCTCCTTGGAGTCCATATGGGCCTGGGTCTCCCTGCAAAACAAAGTAATGACCCAGCTCTTTCCTTTTTCTTGTACATTCACATTCTTTTTTATACATTCCTTTTTTGTTTCTCCTTCTAAGAATTTTATTGCAATCAGTTGTATCATACTAATTTTGATTCTTGCTTCCTGAAAATCATTTATATTCAAAAATTACAAGCCAAACAGATCACATCAGCTTTGGATTTCCTATTACTAACAGCCAATACTAAGTCAAGGCTTCCTTGAAATCATTTTTGTTGATTTCAGCCTTTCAGTTGGACTACATAAGATGAGATTTTCTTCCATATAGTCATCAAAACCCAATTATTCTCCAAAAAATAGCACTGAGAGTTTTTCTATTGCTTTCAGCACACTCCACATAGACATTTACGTATGCATACAACCCTACTTGTTCAGAGAGAATCAGACTTCTAAAATAGTGGATTTTTCTCACATTTGCCACCCTCTTAAGCTTTCATTCACCATCATTTATATACTACTGTCCAGCTACTTATCAGCTTTGCTTACTCTTTCCAAATGAAGTGTAATGGTAATGCAAGCTGCAATTTTCTGTTATGCTTCTTTTCTTGCAGTTTTGCTCAAATCTCTTAAAAACTCAAACATCACTACACATATCCCAGCTCTCATATTCTGTTTACAGATCAAAATAGAGTTTATCCACCACCCTGAGGCAATAGCAGTTCCATAAAAAATGCATATAACCTGTTGATGTAAATCCTCTCTCCACTAAATAGAACAACTTGCTTACCTGTGGTGCTAGGTTTCCCTTTTCACCCTTAGGACCAGTAATATTACTGTTAGCCCCAGGATCTCCCTGAAAAAGATCAATAGAAAGCTCAACATTTGCTGTTACCACACCTTTCTTACTTTGACTACAGAGGCAGGAAACAGAAATAGAATTAATTAGATTTGTAATTGCAGACAGCAAGAAATAAAAAGGCTATTTTAAATGAAGATGCTTGTAAGAACTCTATATAGGAAGTTCTCCAAAGTCCACAAAGTTCATTTCCACAGAGATTAAAAGCAAAAATACTAATGGGCAACAAATTAAACTGAAAATGTGAAACTGAAAATGTTCTGGTTGACTTGATATAGTTAATTAAGATAATAACTCATGAGTTTCAGATAGGAGGTTACACTAGAATGGAGTTCCATTTAACCACTTAATACTACATCAAGTGAAATCCTGATCTCTCAAAGAGGCAAATTACCATGACACCTGAACATTTCAATATAAGCATTAAAGACAGGAGTCAGCACAATATATGATTGTTTGGAACAAAATCTTTGAAATACATGTGAAAAGACAAAGTTGTGATACAAAAAGTGTGGTGTTTGCAGTGGAATTTTAGTCCTTAGGGAGTGCATTTATATAGGTCTCTGGAGCATGCAAGGAAAAAATGTGAACATGAAGCAACTTGTCTTTGCATCATTATAAATTGCTAACCAAGAGTCAGTGCAGAGGGTTTTCAAGTGATGCAGAATTCCTCTGTAGGGTGAGAACCAACAGAGAAGACTGACCTAGTCCACCTGGTCTTCTCACCAGACCATTTCACCAGTGTGAGCTGTCCCTGCCTATGGCAGGGCATGTGGAACTAGTTGATGATCTTTAAGATCCCTGTCAGTCTAAGCCATTCTATGATTCTATCATAAATAGCTCCAAAAGGAGTTATGTTGCCTGTGGTAAAAACAAACAAACAAACAAACAAACAAACAAACAAACAAACAAACAAACAAACAAACAAACAAACCAAAAATTCAAGAAAAGAGCAGGAGACCTGAGGCTTAAGCACCTGCTTCCAAACATCATATCAAAACATATCAATCCATCTGCATCTAAAGAGTTCAGGACTCCTAGAATATGCCATTCTTCTTACAGAGTACTGCATTATCTAGGGCTGTGAAAAACTCTTTAAATCACATCTATTTCAGACATCTCCATCACAAAATCGAGGTGCAAATCAGTGAAATATATAAAAAATAAAGGAACGTGCTTACATGATCTCCTCTTAGACCAGATTCTCCTCGTTCACCTGGTTCTCCTCTGGGGCCTTTTCTGCCCTAAATTCATAAAAAGAGCACAGACAATTCAGATACAAGTATAAATAGTATCTGTGGCAGCAGAGGGCTAGATCTGTTGAAGTCAGTGGAGCTACAGTGATTTAGAGCAGGAGTGACAGCATATTAGGTAACAGGCAGCTATTAAAAACAACTCACAGGCATTACAGACAGCATTACACTTTGGAAAGACATTTCCATAAAATCTAAACATTACTGTAAAGGGTACTTCACCCATTTCCCTCTGCTGCCTTTCTCTCCAGAAGGTCCAGGATATCCACGTTCTCCCTAGACTCAGAAAAGGGAGAGAAAGAATAAAAAATTAATGGTTGTTCTTTCTGCTAAATTGGGTTCTCAAATTTTGTCTGGCAGAATCCAGCTTCAATCAGATATGTAATTCTAAACACCCAGCAAAATAATTTCTGTTCAGCATTAAAGCCCATTCAAGGCAGAAAATCTGTACCTTTGAACCCTGAGGTTGGTGTCTTTAATGGCACTGCACATTTAAAGTAATGATTACCTGCTCTCCATCAGTGCCATCAAATCCACTCTCACCATGCTCACCCTGTTGCAATAAGGAAAAAAAAAAGCCAGTTATCATTAGTCCACTTGTCTCTTTGAGCAAAGAGACACTCTGCATTTGGAAACTTGAATAAGATCTGTGTTTTTTAATGGGTGGCAATAATAATTAAAAATAACAACTATAAATTTGAATTAATAATTAATATTTTAATTAATTAAGAATGTCTAAACCAACTAATTTTTATGGACACTTAATAAGAAAAACTGTTATCTAAATTATAGATTTCCATCAGGATTTAAATTCTTCTTTTCCTTCTTTTAGCTTTCAAATCTTTTCCCAACTGCAGCACTTTCAAAACCCAAATATATTCCAAAATATAACTATTAGTATTTGATCTATCATGCTGATAACTTTGTAATTCTGATTTCAACCATCATAAGTGTTTGCATTGTGCTTTTTTTTCTTTCTTACATAGCTTTATAACATGAACAGTGGATTGAAAAACCAGAAAGAATAACCATGATTAAAAAATAGTTACAGAAGACTGATCTTAGACTTCAGGATTTTTTAAGAAACTTCATAACTCTTTTAGCAATATGATCCTTGCTACATAAATATCAGTCACCTTCCCTTTCAAATTCACATCGCTTTTCTCTTCCCTTTGCCTACAAAAATGATTCACCATACTGCAAACATTTATGGAAGTAATTTTCCCGCAAAACACCCATCCCAGACTTAAGGAGTTTGCAGTGTTAACTTGAGTGAGGCACCTAAATAGTTATAAATGGGAGAATCTTTTTTCATTTATGTTTTATGCTCCATAATGTTTCAGACCCAGACAAACAACACACTTCATTTTTAAAGGATATTTTGAACCTTCTTCCATCTTTCTTTACTAGGATAAAAATGAAGGAATTAACTGTGGTGTTTTAATTTGTAGGAAGAAATTAAATTAGCAGAAACAACTAGCCAGAAAGCTGAAATAATATTCAACAAGCACTGCAAGTGGCACAACAAGAAGATAAAGCCATCAGGAGTCTCACTCTGATAGAGACCAGGGATAAAATTGCTTTGTAGGTTTTGATGCTAAATTGATCTTGCAAAATCACCTAATTAAAATTCCTGAGGAAGAACTTCTTTCAATTAAAATAGTTCTATATCTAGTACAAGAAAAAACAGCTGGCTGTACATTTTGATTAGATTAACATGTCACAAACAAGAATTTCTTGAATAAGCATTCCAGAAAAATTCTGAGCACTAAGTAATCATTTATTGAAGTGTTATTTTTTCCATCAGTCATTTCCTACCTCAGAAAACCTGAGCCAAACTTCATACTATTAAACATTCAGTATTTCCTTTTAATCAAAAAAAATGCCTTGCAGACTTCAATAAACTGCTTCAATCTTACTAAGTTGGCGCAATTGTATCACATTTTTTTATGTGCTGAAAGTTTCATATTTTTAGTTAAAATAAAATTTGTGGATATAATGACACAACAAAATGAAGATATTCATGTACTAACTGGATTTTAGTAGGGTTTGTGCACCTGGTAAGTCCTACTACACTATTTAACTCCAACAAATTGAAATTATCAGCAAATACTCTCCCTCTTCTATAATCAGATGTTTTGCATATTTGAAAAAGGACAAATTACTTCAGAGAACATGGCAGAAAATGGAAAAGAAAAGAGAAACATGTGAGAAGATTAAAAAGTTAGTACAGAGCAGTATTTTAAATAGAGCTGAGGTTTCAGAAGCACCAGCTGCTCAGTTATGGAGGCAAAGTCCTGAATCTTTGAGGCTCACAAATCTTTTTTAGGAGTGGTTTTGTATCAAAGCATTCAATACAAGTTAATTTCATTTTAATCACTGTAGCTTGGAAACTACTACCATTATAGATCATTGTCTTCCAGGCTTCACATTTTATCATCGAATTACTGACCATATCTACTTTATGAACAGGTATGTTTGAAAGGTTAAACAAGCAGACTTGAGATATTAGCAGATGGGATGGCAAACACAGCTTGAAGAGAAACTTGGATATCAAAAACGTGTCAATAACAATCTAGTGAAAATGCTGTCCAAACACACAATAAATATTAGTCACAACCTTTTTTTCACTCTGTTCCTCTTCACAGTTAGAATGAGATTCAGCTGACCAGAGGTACCACTTTAACAGATTATCAGATTAGTCAGTAAATAAATCCTTTTCCCATCAGTTAGACTAAATCAACTAGGACTGCAATCATATAAAAATACAATTATGACTGCTGATTTTGATTAATGTGATAGGTATCTCAAATCTATCCTTATAGAATCATAGCAAAAGTACATTAAATTCTGTGAAGTTTTTACACTATTTTCCTTCCTTGTTGATAATTTCATCTTACAGGGTAACATGAAAGGAATCAGAACACTGTTCTTAAAGAAAATTGGTCACACATGAAAACACATACCTGACTTCCTCTATAGCCTCTGGACCCCTGAAATTAAAAATAAATATAGATGAAATTCGGTAAAAGTATTTTTATTGAGCTTGAAAAGCTGGGCACAGTAGCTTGCTGTGCAGAGGTATGCTGGGCTCACTATTAGTAGTCCCTACTGTAAAACCTTCTACTGCCACGTATGGGATTTACTCCTGTCCTCCAGGAAGACAGTACAGGCTTCATTTTCATCCCCATTCCATAAAGCTTTATAGCTTTAAGAAAGGCCACTCTGGAGCTGGTGATGAAAAAGTCATCATCAAATTGCTTAGTCAGCAAAATCCTGAGCCATTCAACCATGCTTGGATTACATAAAATACCTTTCATAATGAGACAGCAAACACTGTCTGCCATTCTTATAGCTGGATCTTGCTGTTCATCCATGCTTCAGGAAGACAGTACAGGGACTTGTTCCCAGTACAGAAAACAGGTTTGTGGGAAACAAAATTAGGAAACGCTTCAATGTTACATACTTGCCTTATGGCCTCTGACACCTGGACATCCTCTGTCTCCTTGAGTCCCACTGAAACCAGCTGGGCCTCTCTCCCCCTAAGAAACAAAAGAAAATGTTCAATGTCATCCATACAACGATGGTTACTGGTTAATTCATCACATAAGACTAAAGCTAGACAGAAATATATCACCATTCACTAAGGACACAAATGCAAGTCACCTGGAAATTTTCATACAGGCCATAAGAGAACATCAATTACTAATTTGAGTTGCATCTGGTTCTTTGCTCTCACTATCATGCCCTGTTTATACTACATTACCAGTCTCCAACTCAACTGTCTATACTTGAAGGTGGGTTGGTTGTTTTAGCTGAATAACTAACCCACTTTTGGTGAGTTGCTTTTTTAACTGCATAACTATCTATGGTGAGGTGCAGAAGCACAGAGAAATAGGTCTGTCTATTTACCTGTTCCTTTAACACATTTCCAGTTAACATTGATGGGTGCTCAGTGAATAAGTGTAGACAGGTTCAGGCACCAGCTAACAACATCATAGCATGAAGATAAATGTTTACTTACAATCCCACCTTCCTCACCAGGATGGCCAGGAGATCCTCTGTAACCTGTACTTCCCTGAAAAATGAGATTTTAAAAGATAAGTGACACTGTTCTTGATCTCTGATAGAGATGGATTCATCTTATGCTTAGGAGAGCAGGCTCTCTGCATTTACACAGACACTCTGTACAGTCCTGTGTATCTGACATGGCTGTGAAAAAAACCCCAAACACAAGCCCAAGAAAATAACAATGGTTAATATAAAATTTTAGTTTGTTATTTCAGGAAACTCTCTGATAAGTTAACAAAGCTCGTTGGGATTCCTGGTCAAATCAAACATCTTTCCAGTGATTTGGAAAAGGAAGCATCACACAGTAATGAAATTTTAACATGAAATGAAAAATATAAGGAGTTGGAAGATTGTTAAATACAAAGTTATTGCAATGCCTTGCAAGCACATAGGAATGTTTCAACTTTGTATTGGAAGTCATGCAACTATCATACCCTTAGGGCAAAAACTTGAGCAGAGAGAAACTGGAACAAAAGGAGTTGCAAAACAACTATGTTTACATTTTGAACATTGTCTACACATCTTAATCTAGCCTTTTAGTAAAACAGAAAAGTAAGAAAATCAACAAGAGTAATGGAAGAAATCAGTGAATTGGTTTATGAAGAAGCATTAGAAGACTATACTTTTGTTAAGAGATAATGAAAACTTCATTTAATTGCAACCACATAACTGAAGAGTGTGAACTACAGATATAATTTATCTCACATGCTACTGGAATAAGTAGAAATAATGGAATGAATAGTAGACTACACATGGTAAAGACCTTAATAATGAATTCTACTAGCGTGCTCTAGAAGTAGTGATATCTGCAACATTCAAAAAGGCTTAAAACAAACAATTTAAAAACTTAAAAGAAGTAATCCTTTTGGATCAAAACAGACTTATAGAAGTGGACATTTGGAATAGACAGTCACAAAAGAATAAGACATATACCTAGTGGAAAAGGATTATTTTCTACTCTCAGCTTTTCAGTTGGAAGTTTCTCATTCCCGATAGATAATAAGCCTATTGATTAATCAGACTTAATTTTTTTAATCCCTCTCCATTTTCTGCTGAACTGATGCAGAAGAGTGCTTAATTATTTTTATATGTACAAATCATTTTCATTACAAAAATACTTTTGCATAGGAGCATGCAGCAGAGAAAGGATCACATTTCATGTTTCTGCTTCATCTGTCCTAACATTAAAGGGGGTCATGGGGTCATGCATGCATGGTCTGAAGTAATACAAAAACCAGAACCTGTTTGAAAAACAAAGCAATTCTTACATAATGTCTATCTGAGACCTCCTACCTTCCTTCCAGGATTTCCACGGACACCATGATCACCATTTTCTCCAAGACACTTACAAATCACCTTACAGCATTTTCTTTCTAAAACGGTATCCTGAAAAATTACAAGAAAAACTTTGTTTACATATATTAATCATAAAACAAAGACTGATTTCCCCCCCCTCTTTTGTTTATATCACAGAAGGACTTACAAGGTTTCTCTGCAAGATGTTTGCAATATCTGCAAACCCAACACTCAGAGGTTCGTTGTATCCAAACCCTCTGCCAAACTCTATTTCCCAAAATTCAGTCAAATTCTGAGTATTCTCCAGGCCAACTATTAAAAGAGCATCAAGACCTTCAACATAAGCACAGATTTAAATTAGTAAATACCTGAAACATACAATTTAACCAAAAATATAAACTTGAATAACAGCAATTCCCTGACAGACTTACATTTCAAAGTTTCAATGCAGTATGTTAAAATAAATTAATCTGTTGAGAAAAGTGTGTAAGAGAAAAATCCAGACCAGTAATTTTCCAATTGACTTCTCTCCCCAGCTGTCAGACCAGACTGTTACTCAGTGCACAAACACAAGTTTAAACCTGCTTTTTCCTAGAGAAGTCAAAGTTGTATCTAACCTCTGGTGCTGTTCTTATCAGTGAGAAGGGTCCATCCTTAATTGCTCCAGTTTTTGGAGCTGGACTCCAGAAACAAGAACCTCTGCACTCCTAGGCATGTTTCTGGCATCATCTGCCAGGTAGTGACAAGTCATCATGTATAGTGCTTCACATGGAGAAGCAAATACTCTCCCAGAGACTTCTGGGCAATGCCACATGAGCATGGAGAGGCAGAGTTACAGAGAAAAGTTGCAATGGGGGAGCTGTACTTCAGGCCTGTGGTACTAGGAGGCTGGAGCATCAACGTGGTACTGTAATACCTTTAAAGCGAAGGGAGTTTGCTGCTTTCTTCAGGTCTTCCAGTGAATCATCCAGCCCATCTGAAAATACTAACAGAACCTGTCAGGAAAGGGAGTCATGCCAAGTCAATTGCAAAGGGACTGAAAGTTCAGTGTTTGTAAAAAGTACAGTTCACACTGAGAAATGTCTATGAGATGGTCAAATTGCACTACACTGTGGTAGATCTGAGAGGTGTCCTGGAAAATGGTAGCGAGGAACTAGGAGAACAGAATGCAAAAACCTCTCTTCCCTGATAGCACTTCCATTTGAGGGATTTTTCTTCCTGAATATAGCATGGCTATTATATTATATCTGTCATCTTCTTAGCATGCGAGGTAGAAGAAAAATTCTTTCCTAACTTACCCACTGAAAAACTTTCTCTGATGTCTGAAGAGTTCTCTTATATGTGAATGTGGAGAAGAATTTACAGAGAACAAATTTTCCCTTATCTGCAAGAGCAGCTCCCTTTGGCTGTCAGCTGAGCCACACCAGGAAGCACATCTTCTCTGGGTCTCTGCCCATGCAGATATTTATGTCCTTCTGCCTTTTCCACATAGGCAGTATATCACCCTACTCCATTCTCTGCCCTGTGTTTCCCTCATAAGACATAAGGTTTAGCTCACCTCAGGATGCTAATAATTTGCATTGGCCACATTTCCATCTTTTCAGGCCAAAGAGCTATAGTTAAGTCTCTTCCACAATGGAGGAAAAGCACAATTTTTTATTTCCCCTTCAAGCTACCAGTCTCTTCCCATTTCTCTCCTCCAATTCCCTCTTCAAACCAACAAAAGGCTTTTCAGGTCCCACTCACAGAGTGGATTAGTTTGCCCAGAAAGAAGCTGCACAAGTAAACTGTGTCCTGTCCCCAGTGGTAATCACTTAAAATCCTCCTAAACTCTGTGACCAACAAGTGGACAAGCACAGCTAGAGCTTCTTCCCTCCTACCCTTCATATTTTACATTCCCTATGCAAGGCACAGCTTTGACCAATGCAAACACTGTTACTTCTGTTAAGGTAAATTTTTCCAAAGGTGACAAAAGCAAATGAAGTGACTGCCACACCAAACATCCCACTTCTGTACTAAAGCAGCTAGGAGACAGGAATTCAAGCTGGAGCTAACTGGTAAGTTCCCAAATATACAATATGGAGGCACTGGTATTCTACATTTGCTCAAGCACTGTGGGATACAGTGGAGAGCTGGACCATGAATGGGTAAACACATCACAGATTTTTAAAGACAACACTGTAGGCCTGGCTTTGATTATTTTTTCTATGATAGGTATATTATTATGTCTACAAAGCACTTATTTATATCAAACTCTTGTTGGAACGCATATGAGTCATATTTTGTCGAAAATGCTGGAATTAGGTCCAACTTTTGTGCTTCTAAACAAACAAATAACAAAGAAAAGAAGAAATTCAACCAACAGAGAATCATCCTCCCTGATGAGGTTCATAACTAATAATCTTTACAGAACAAGTATGTTATTGCTCAGGATCCCAGGAAGATTAAATTGTGATTTCATGTGCATTCTAAAATCTTGTACTTTCAATTTGCACACAGACAGTATCAGAGAAGAGTAGATCCAGTGGTAAAGTGCTGAGATAAGCAGCATATTTACTTATAAAAATAATGCCTAAGCAGAAAGAAGCCTTGTTTGATGCTGATATCTGAATTGGCAATTAGGAAGAAAAAAGCACTACATTTATTTTTCATCAAAAAAGTTCTTTCTCTGAGACTAAGAAGAAGCAAAATCTTGTGTGGTCAGACATTTTATGAAATTTTTATGAAATCTTTGGGAAAAAAAAAAAAGTTAAATATGCACCAAATGATAAATTGATAAGTCACACACATCTATGTAAATTCTATAAAAAATAGAATGCCAACTTTCATCTGAAAGCAAGGGAATTTGTAATATGGCTTCCTCACTCCATGTCAGATTAAAAGTGGTGTTTTATAAAAGTGAAAATAAGGTTGAAAGAGAAAACCCCTTATGTATTTTGCAAGAAATAGCCATCCCTCCTTACTACAGTGTTCCTGCATGGACACCTTAGTAAGTGCTAATACTCAAACAACTACTACAGGACATGCTCAGTGCTTTACAGAGTCAGCACCTTATTAAGAATAAATTGTCAAGGCATTGATCCTGAAACACTCCAATGAGATCTGAATTTCTTGAACCGAAGTTGAAAGAATCCCCATTCATTTTAGAACAGATTGAATGAAGCTTTATGCTTCTCCCTTCACCTCACTTCAAGACGGATGAATGCCAGTTATCTGTAAGTAGAACTCAGTTTTGTTATTTGAAATTATTTGACAAGTTAATTACATGAATAAACATCTGTAAATAAATTTCTCAGATGACCTTTTTCCTGTGACTTCTGCTTCGAGCTGTCACTATTCTGCACAAAGATACAGAATCAGGAATAAGAAAGTAGTTTCCTTTCAGGAATAAGGTACTTTCCACTACCCAAAGTACAGTCATTCCATGGTAGATAACAGAAAGTTGTCTGTATGAATACTCATCATCACATGTATTAAGGCAAATGTTCTGGCTACCATCTCACTACAGCAGTGCCTAGGGAATTGGATTTGATATATAAGGTTATATCAGGTCAATGAAAAAAACAGGAAGTTCTATATAAACTTAAGAAAACACGAGGGAAACTGAGCACTGGCTCAGGTTGCCTGGAGACACTGAGGAGACTGTTTTTGGAGATACACAAAAGCCATCTGGACATGGCTCTGGACAGCCTGCTCTAGTTGACCCTCCTTGAGCAGCGGGATTGAACAAGGTTACTTACAGGGATTCCTTCTAATCTTTACCATTCTGTAGCATCATCTATTCCTGAACTACATTTTTGTCTTCCTGGAGTGCTCAGCATCAGAGTCTGTAAACATCAAACTACCTAATTTTTCCAAGATATACATTCATACCATTAAGTTACCTTAACTTTAGCAGAGGTCACATTAAAGTAGTTCTCCTCAAGCGTCTGCAAAAAGTCTGCATTCAGGTAGGTGTCCACAGTGGTCTGTGCATCTAAGAACTTCTGGATGATCTCTTCATTATAGTCTTCAAAACCAGAGTCAAAGATTAATTGTTTGTTCTGTGCCAGTACTTGAAACTTGAACCCAATGTCGACTGGAGCATTACAGCTGGTATTTGGCAGCGATTTCATCTGGAGTAGAAGACTGGGGAGGAATGCTTGCAGTCTATGTTTCAGAAGCATTGTGGGTGCTGGCTGCATGCTCCTTGAAATATCAATTGCTACAGAAAGATCTATGTTGCATTCTGAAAAAAAAAAAATAGGAAACAGGAAACTATAAACATACATTCTCTGTGATCTTTTTTTTTTGTCAGAATCACGGAACAAAATTCAACATGGTAGATTTAAAACCAGAAGTAAGAATCAGTGAGATAGGTTTTCCATAAACAAAAAATACTGGCAGCCCACAGGTTTCAGTGTGACCATGTGAACTTGCAAATACTAAGAACTAAATTACTCCACATCTGCACATTACCTAAACTGCAAAACATGTCTGTTCTCCAGCTGCCCAGTGTCCTCAAAGGGCCTAATCTTGAAAAGGTCTCCATGAGCTTTGCTGCCAACTGAGAATGTGCAACACAAATTCCAATTGCAAAGGGAACCTTGATGACTGACTGTGCTTTGTCACTTTGTCACAAGACCAAGTGATACATACAAGTGTAGAACAACAGGCCAAAGAAACAAATATGAGAGAGAGGCAATATTGCCCACATAAATGTCATAACCATTGTGAAAAACAGCTGCTGTAAGGTGATGGCTATGTCAGTTATGGAATTGCTTGCATCACTCCTTACAATAACAACCCATAGTGTGACATGGTTAATTCCTCCCCCCACCCCAATCATCTTGCCTTCATTAAACAGTTAAACCATGTTTTTTTCTCTTCTCTACCTTGATTATTCATTTCTCATGTTGAATTTTATTCTGTCCTCCAAGATGCATTATTATTTATTGTGGTACCTCTGAGAGGAAGTCAGAGGCTTGCAATTTTAGCTGTAAAACAGCACTCTACCTGATTTTATTCCCTTTTCACTCATTGAAACACTTAGCAATCACAAGATAGCTTTCTGTTTGGGCTGTTCTGTTTGCTAGTTTAGGCTTGTTCCCATTATTTCACATATGTTTTCTGAGTTTTCCCTCTTTCATGAAAGAGATAAATGTGTTCACTTCTTTAATCAAATACTTCTAGAAATAATTTCATCTCAGAGAGACCATCGTTATGTTTCAATATTTTCACTTGCAGTACAGACTGCCCCCTAGAGGGTATGATCTGCTGGAAAGCAATGTGAAAATCTTTGAATGTAAAAGGTCACATTGAATGAGATTTTATGGCTAAAAAATCTGACATTCAGACCTCAGAGCAACACCAAAAGTCTATGCCATTTAACTTTTTAGCTCACAACAAAACAATCAGTTAAATATATCTATACATGCATACATGTCTACACACACATGTGAACACAAAAACTAATGGATATTTCTTCCATATGTGTTCTTGTACAGCACACACAGAGTATGTGTTCACAATGAGATTCTTCTAAGACCTGGGTCCTTTTAGTCACCTAGTTTGGAGGCAGTGTGAAGGGTAAGCATGGACTCAGCAATTTTGCCCTCACAATTGGTCATCCACTCTGCTCAGCTCTTAAAATGTTCTCTCTCGAGTCCTCAGTATACCAGCAATAATCACAGAACAGTAGTAAAAAGTTCACTTTTTGTGCTACTATGCTGTGCATGAGAATGTGTAAAACATCTACTGGTAGGTACTCTATACCCTGTTGATAATCTCAGTTTATTTGCAGGACTAAACACCTCCGTGTTGCCAAACTCTTTCTCACCACCTGTTCTCCTACAAATATACACACTGTTAAACTGCCCTAACTGCAAAGGTATCTTTTTTCTCCTGACAACCTGCTGTCCCTGAAATGCAATTCTTTAAATTGAAAAATCTGGCAGTTTAAGAGAAGGTGACTGGAGAAAAGGGAATTAATAGATTTATTACAGGAAAGAAGGTCAGTGAATATATAAAAACAGATGACAGGGCAAGATAAAACAAGCTTCACAGAAAGTCGATCTTCTTTTTATGAGACAAATTTATGCAGATCTTAGCAATAAATACATGCATCATTGAGATGAAAGCAAACATGCTTTCCTTAACTTCTCTCTCTCTAAGCAAGTGTGCCTGTATATATATTAAGTTTACTGCTGTATCTCTCATTAAATCTCCCTGTTCTCTGCCATAAAACACAAGGAGGTGCTACTGCGTCAGCCACAGTCATGCTGCTCCATGGCAGTGCACTCCCACAGCAGCCCTCTCTCTCTGCTTGCAGGAGCCAGGGAATGCTTTTTCATCTGGGAGTCTGCTCAGCTTTTGATGGGAAAAAGAGTGGGTGGGAGTGCAGAGCTCATACTGAATCAGGCCCAGCTGTTGTCTCTGCAAACCACTTGAGCAAATATAATTCACATGAGTTGCTTCTGTCTTTAGGAAGGTTCAGCTCTTCATTTTGGTCCCCAACACCCCAGAAAACAACAGCCAGTTTTGGGGTGTTCAAGATCTCACTAGCCTAGGATGCATTAGAGGCTCAGCTATTGTCACAAAAAGCCTTAGACACGCAGTGTGGTCATCCCAGTGTTCCTTTCTCAGTAAGTTTCTGATCACAAAGAGAATGAAACCTGGAGAACTGGCTTGGATCAATTTTATGGCATAACAAGGAGAACAAGGATCATATATGCAACACATGTAAAATATCACCTCTATGTGAACACAAGACACAGGAAGACAACAAGGAGCTTTAAAGGGCAGTCATAGTCCCTATAAGGACAAGCATAGAGAGAAGAAACGCTCAAGAACTGTCTCTTCCTACCATCCCCAGAAGAGATCAGCTTTTTGATTTGTCATGCACTCCATTTTTCTTTTTTGCAACTTAACAAACACATCTAGAGTATTACCTAAATACATAGGTGGCATGAATATGTAATGTTAAAAAGCAACTCTGTGTGTTCTGTACTTCAGTCTTCCCACGTGATAAAGTGATTGATAATGCAGCACCAAGTCAGAATAAACTCAGACCTAAACCCAGCATCTGATAAAAGTTGCTATGTTAACTAAAGACATTACTGAACCTTTATTTTGTTTGGGGTTGGCAGCCCCTCAGGCTGTGTGGCATACAAACCACTGTTGCCATCTAAAAGATGTAGTAAGAGATACCACTTTCTATTTCTCATATAGGAAAAGCTTTTGGGTAGCACCTCAGAATTACCATGGATTTGCTGTTCACATCTTGCCAATACCTCCTACATATCCAAAGATGGATTTCCTCACACCTCCTCTGCACAGTGCCCCTGTGAGACTTCAGTTTTGTTGACAGACATTGGCTGCTGACAGTCCCACTGAAGCAGTATGGTCAGCTGAAGTTGGGAAAGTTATGTTTCTAGGAGGTTCTTTTTTAAATATCACTGAATTGTCTGTTTCCCTCTTTTTGTTAAGATACCTGCTGGGGGTATCTGCTCTAGTTCCTTTCAGACACTGAGGAACTATGAATATGAAGGCTTGATGTGAAGCACTGTCTTACCTCAGAAGCTGTTTACCATAGCAAAGAGTGTAGTGGCTCTTGACTGAAGCAAAGTGTAAGTTGTGAGTTGCAAACTGAATAACATGGGCAGCATTCTTTGGTAAAACAATTGCACTGCAGTGCAGCTAGCTCAAGTACTTTCATCAGGTACTGCACAAAGCCATGTGGATATTTGTCACTATACACCCAACAAAAGGTTTGTTCCTTACCCTGACCAGGGAGATGTTTGGATTAACAGACCTGATTGACGTTATTTTTTACGGTTTTCAGTGCATCAAGATTTTCCACTGTGAACTCTCCCTGCACCATCAGCTATTAAAAACAGCTCTCAAGGGGGCTTTTATCATCCCTATGTCAGCTTAAAAGACATTGATCCCATTGCTTCTCAAAGTCATTGCTGCATCCTCTACCCTTCCAGCAGAGTACTCACTGAAAAAGGCTCTGTACAAACCTCTTTTTGGCTATCAGCACTTGCTACAAAGTGATTCTCCAGCATAAACTGGAGGCTCTGCCATGTTTTGGTGCCTCCTTCTTTGTAATGTAATTTTTGAATCTTCTGTAAGGAATCATTCTTGTTATAAAAAGTGTTCCACAAGAATTCAGTGTATGTCACATTGCTATGCTGAATCACACCAACACGGATTTTGTCTTGCCATTGATCGTTGTGCATAATCTTGAAGCTCTTTGTCCCTATACTCTAGGACTCATCTACCAGGAAAATGATGTCTGTCATGGAAGCTTTCCTGCTGAATGAAGAAATATATTGTAAATTTCCTCTTTCCCTAAAGGCAGTGTAATCTAATAGAAAAGTAATTTTTAATCTTAACCGCTTTTCAGAATCCAAGACCTGTTGGCCTTTTGCAGAAAAACCCTTCCCATCTATCCTGTTAATGTGTCACCCACAAGTTTCTTCTTTCCCCTTGTTTATCATACAGGGTCAGAAGATCCACCCTTCTGCAACACCATTCATAGGAAAGGAGAGATGCTGAAATCTACAACACAATTTTCCTTCACAGTCTGCTCGGAACTTATCTGTAGTAAATGCATATTAAACACTTCTGTATGTGAAACACAACCAGTGGATTGTGTTGGCCTACTCTCAAGTGAGCAAAGGAAAAGTTAGTCATGCACTGTGAGCTCCATCTTTTCTGAGGGGAAAAAAAATTAGTTCACACCAATTTAAAGAGTACTAAGCCCATTTCTTTGTAGTAAGTATTAAATGCATGTGTTTCCACAAATTCCAGAAGCATATAATACTAGCACAGCATGGATAGAACCATTACCATTTCCTCAAATTGACAGTCATGCAGAAAACATCCTGCAACTTGGCAGAACACTTCTCAAACAGATCTTCCAGCAGACCTGACTACCAAAATGGAACTGCTAAACACTGTCACTTATCTTGCTTTTGGCCATCTTACAACTGTAAGAACCTTACATTGCTTTTGCAAATATGAAACCTCAGCATGCATGAACAAACCCAAAATTTAATTGCATTAAATTTTGCAATTTTTTAGGAAAACTCTCCTATTGTAGTTATAAGTTTCATAAAAACATACCACATTATACCTAATTATAATTCAGAGTTAGAAAAAATTTTCATCAATTCTTCATCTCTCTCTGACATTGGGTATAAATGTAAAAAACCAATTCTGCTATCAACTTGAAGAGTCATTTCTTTAGTGTATTACCAGTCTCCTCTGCCTCTGTAGAGAAGGTGAAAATGTAGAGAAGAAGAAGTGATTTCCAGGCATCCATTTTGAAAATCTTCCTAGGGAAAAAAAATCAAAACCAAAGATATAAGAAATATAGAGCACAATTCCCTAACAAAGAGGCTTTTAATTGTGGAAGAAAGGGGTATGTGCATTTTATTAACAACATGGAGGCTTTCTAGCTGTATGTAATTTAAAGTAACACTTTAAATTCATTTTTCCCCTTAGTTTTTAACATACAGGTTTTGAACAGAGAGCTGTAAGAATTTGACACTGATTTGCAGCATATAACCAAAATGAACTGTTCAATGCTTTGCTCTCACAATCATGCTTTGTTCTGATTCACACAGCTATATTTACCATGATCTAAAATTCAACTAAGAGCAAGCTATTCACAGTGTAAGATTAATTGGAGTTATGCCTTTAAGATTCCCTTCTAACCTTGAAATTTTCCACCCCCACATCAATTGAAAGGAAAGCTTGATGATGTTATCTACATATGATACACATAGATAAGAACAAGCATTCATTTACAAATGAAATATGCCAGTGGGCCAGTAATAAAGATACTTGTCATAGAAAATTGGAATACAGCATAAAAACTTCCCAAAAGCCAAAACTCAATGCTGTGGATAATGGGAATGAAAATCTCTCAGAAAGTACAAAATTAAGGCCTGTTGATCTTAAGCACACTAAACAAATGAGAACAAAACAGTTTCGAATAACTTCCTATTCTAGGACACAAGTACATTTGATGCTGCCTTTAACAACCCCTTACACTGTTTATTCTGTATCTTGGAGCTGCAAAGAACTTAAAAGAAAGGCTACAGCTGGTCTAACATTATAGCACAGGGTTCAGTTCCAGGTTCTTAGGGCAACAGCATGTACTATTACTCTAGGTCTTGTAAATAACAAAAGGCAATGAATAGAAATTATCTGATTGAATCTATATTCTAACCTCAGGCAAGAGCAAAACTTTATTTCCAAGTATCACCACACCAAGCTGCACTGCAGCTCTTAAAGAGTTCTTTGGAACCTCTGGGGGGAAAAGCACCACATTTCCTGTATTTCAAGACATTTATCAGATACAGGCACTTTTCACTTTTATTAGAAGTGCAGTAACACAGAAATTCCAGATGCAATGCAGTCTCTACGCAACCAAAGAAGTTCCAGGTATTATGTAGTCCTCAACAAGAACAGAAGCAATGCTGGAGTTGGCGCATTGAGGAAACCTCCTTCATGCCTTTGCACATCACAATTTTCTTTAATAAGCATTACTAACATAAAGGAAACTGGTTTGCAACCATTTTACATGCCATCTTCACAATTAAATTTTGTCTTGGATTTAATTACTTTTTCTGCATATACTCCTGAGAGTTAATGAATCTCTTTAAAGTTCATTGATCACTTTGACAGAGATTTAATCCTGTTATCTATTTTCACTATTATGCCTCATTATATAAGCTTCTTTTTTAGATGTTAATAAGCTAAAACTTTGTACTGAGAGACAATTAAATATTTTAATGGTACCCCCCAAAAATAATAATGATTACTAATATTCATTACTGTATTACACAGTTCATGCTTTGATAGCACAGTTATTATGCCAGAGCAGCATTAACACCTTGAACTCTCTTGTTTGAATAAATTGCACACAGATCTCTAGACCCAACTAGACATGAACATATTCAAGGGCAGATAGTAAATTGCTGCCAGGATTTCCAAAACCTCCAATTAGTGTTTTGCTCTAGGAAATTTCTGTGACTATGAGTATGTGAAAAGCTCAAGAGCACCAATAGCAGCAAGCTTCCAAGGTGTATGTGGTTGCCCACTCTCAGATGAGTAAACTACTGTTGGTGTTTTAGCAAGGGGCTAGACTTTCCTCAACTACATAAATATTCAGATTTCATACCAAAAGCTAGCTCTTACTGTTATAATATACAAAATAATCTGTAACTGTTTAGCTATGCAACTATATCCATGCCTCCTAACAGCTGCAGTCTCTGCCTCCTTTAGCTTCTTTCAGCCCCATGACTCAAGAATCTTCCCTAAGAATGTTCCCTGCTCTTCTGGTCAGATACTCCAGACCTGAAAAATCTCTCCCACTCTTCCTAAACAGTGAGTGTGATGGGAACCTATTTACAACTCGCTTTGGTTTTCCCTTAATTGTCCCTACTGACAACAGGCAGCTTCTTTAAATACACAGAAATACTGCAATTTAGAAACATGTGCAAACTAATTTTCCTACTTGTACTATTTATTTTGCCTAATCTTCACACAGAAAATTCCAGTCATGCACTACAAGCATAGATAGAGTTGCTTTAGGCCTTCTATGTGTATTCTTCATTATTTGCTAATGCAAAATGAGAAGAAATTTAATGGAAAATTCACATCATACAGTTCATAGATACTATGGATCAAAGCCTAAATAAACTCACTCAGAAACATGCAGTGCTACAGAGCATTACAGTAGCAATATCTTAATTCTAAAATTTATTTGAACATAAAATAGTATATACAAGGTCCCAGCATAAGGTATTTATATGTGCATATCTGTAGTTGTTTACATAAATATATATAAGCATAACCTATGCAAGATGCTAAGGCAGCAATTCTCAAAAATCTAAGACATCTTTCCACTTTAATTCTATTTTAGGAGACAACAGTTGGAAAATTATTAAAAGTCCTTAGAAAACAGTATAAAATAACACATATTTTAAAGCTCATTTTACTGCCAGCATTTAAATTTATTTTTTCACAGAGATACATCAATATCTATATAAATCTCAAAGGAAGAAAAAGATCAACAGTACTCCTGAATCCTTTAAATGCTTTGCAAAGATTACTTGCCACTATATTTTGTTTTTCTTTTTTAACTAGCTAATGTCCCAATCATATTTTCAGCTGCTTCAATGTTTCAGGCAAGTAAAAAAGTCATTCTGTAGATTTTTGCTGCCAGAGCAAAATGCACTCTGAAATTACAATATACTTCTTAAGAACACTGACAAAAGCATGGAGATCTTGAAGCAACATCTCTTTTTCACCTATGATTTATAACCATCTTGCACACAGGATCTCCCTGCACACCTGATAGGGGACATTTTCCTCTCATCTTGGTATATACTAACAGAAGGAACACAATTTTTCTTGTCACAACTTAAAATCCCAACTTTACCAGTGCAAATAAATGTGATCACGTAGTTTTCTCCTAACTACTGAAATACTCCAGTTGATTACTTCAACTTCTACATGCTGATTTAATTCCTTCTGAAGTCTTTGAGATAAGCTCAAGTCTTGGAATACAGCAGAGAGAAAGCTTCATCTTACATGCTCCACTTAGTTATTCCTTTCCTCCAGCATCCCCTTTTCTCTTACTGAAGCAAATTTAAAGCCTGGTTTTCAACTGTGGAATCTCCTGGTTTCACCAAACAGTAGAACAGGAGAAGTCCATCCCACCCTCCCACCTTACCACTCTACTCATATACCCATGTATTGAACTTCAAACACTGAGAAACCACAGTACCAGCAGAAAGATAAATGTTGCTGTAAAAATAATACAGAATACTTTCTAAGTGTCAGCTCTCTATGTAAAGGAAGAAATAATTTTGTTAGTTATCTCCTCTCTACAGGCACATGTTGTTTCCTAGAAGTACATTATCTTTTTGTTAGTGCTGAAATGTCTCAGGAAGAAAGTTGCTGCTTTACTCATTGCAGGTTTCCCAGAGAAAAAGGAGCTTCCTAATGATTCCAGGTATAATCACAGGGCCAGGCACTGATTCAAACAAGGAGACCCTGGGTGACTTACCTGATTTAGGAAGTCAGTGTGATCAACATGAGGTTCAGTATGTTTCAAGAGGTGGTTTTGTTTACAAGGGCACGCAGACACAGCTGGAAAGGACGTGGCCACCAGGACAGGAACACCCCCACAGACAGACGTAAGTACAGACAAGCACACAACCAGCCCATGAGGAGTCTACACCCAGCCTTACAAGGAAAAACTGACTGACACTAAAAATCAGTTTAGTTTACCATTAAAATCAGTGTCTGCCTATGAGCAAATGGTACAGATATTTACTTGCTGACTTCATTTTAAAGAATGAAGAGATATAACAATTTTCCATTTCAGTATTTGGTGCACCTTTTATAAACCTATTGCCTATTTTTCCATTTCTGAGTAAAGCTTAGCAATTAGCACGTTATGATCCTGTAAGTAAACATTCCTTATCATTCATACTTCTATCTTCCTGATGGCTTAAACAGAACAAATTGCAGTAAGTACACATTAAAAAAAAAAAAATTATAAATAGACCCTGGTATCATGGCAGCCTCAAACAGTTCTTAACCTACCATGAAATTAAAAATAAAATTATAGTTTCTCTCTTCAGTCCAGAAGATCCCTCAAAAACAAATCTTCTGTCAGAGAGCCAAACTATTTCTAACATCGCCATATCTGAAGTAGCCATATTCTTTTAGTCTCTCCTGAAGTCAAATGTGTTGAATGTATCAAGTACATGTGCATATTCCCTTAGCATCAGGACAATTCCCTCAAAAGTCTTCAGCATGCTTTAAAAAACTTTCTCTATTTTGCACACCTTCCCTTAGCTCAGCATGACCAACCTGCAACTCCCATAATGCATGGTAGCAAGACAAGCAGAGCTGTCCTTGCTTCCTGCCAGCTGTAAGAAGTAAAAATTCCATAAGACTCAGACAACAAATTTTCTGACACTGCTCTGTTGCCTGCCCCAACACCCAGTACTTCTCTTTAGGGAAATCTTCAGTGAAAAGTCTGGGCTTTTAACTCAGAAAGCTAATTTTAAACACAGAATAAAATTTAAAAAATGGCTGAAAACCTCATTAGTTGAAAATTAAACCTAACCAGAATACTTACAACACCTACCTAAGACCACAGCTAGCTATTCTGAGAGCCTGAGAAGCTTTCACTTCTTCTCTTTGCATACTCTGTGATTAGCTGTTTACTGATGACACCCTAATTTAAACTGCCATGCTCAGTTGAAATTAATGAAAGCTTGCCTCTAAATGTATTAATTCAACTAGACTATCCCATGTTTGCATTAAAATATGAACATAACTATGCACATTACTATGGCTTTAGACTTTACTTCTGGTTTAGTTTCCTTGAGAAAGAAGTCAGGCTGAAGGTTCCATTTCGCCTTTCATCCCATATGGGGGAAAGAATTTTAAAACCAAACCCAGTAAATGGAGCTGTGAAATTTGAGTTTTTAAACCTTGTTAAACTAGTTCTTACCTACAAATGACCAATTTTGACCCAGAATTATTTCACTTTCAAACTCCTAAACACTATCATTTGGCCTCAATAAAAGAAGAGCAGAAAGGGACTTCATATGACAATCTGGGACTGTAATTGATAACCTGTATATATGTATTTCACAGCAAAGTGAATTTGCCTTCTACTAAGGGATTTGTTAAAAGGGAATAAAGGAAGCCAAAAGAGCTCCTTCTTATGGAGGAGTAGTTCTCCCACATCAGAAATTTCTTATGGACCCAGAGATGCATTTGTTATTGTTCCTTTCTCTCTTTCCAATCTATCCTGGCTTTAGACCTGCTTTGCTGTAGCATTATGTCAGTATCAAAGAATATCATGGCAGTGCCACAGATCAGGTTTGTTTACATACAGCAAACAGTATAAAAGTGATCAATGAAACACATTGAAGCAGGAAGCCAAAACCATTTCATAGATCTTGTAAAATAGGCCAGCTAAACCTGGAGGATGACACAAATAATTTTTCATATCCTTGTCAGTCCCTTTGACTGGAAAGTAGACAAATCTCAGCAGCATAAAGGCTAAACCTTATCCACATGTGCTTCACTGACTCATTTAGTAAAGGATATTAAGTGAACTAAACACAAACATTTCATTCATGAAAGCAGTTTCTCAAAGCCAAAAGTTCTTAAGAAAACCAGCAGATGTGACTCTCCTGCTTCCAGGAGTATTGAGTGGGAAAGCATTCTATACACAGAAGTACTCAGACTCATCTGGAATAAATTATTTTTATAAAAAGTCTTGTTTTAGAATAAAAATAGTGTAAGTCACCTCATGTTGAACTACCACAAAGTGGGGAATTTAAAATTGAGGACAACAGCTTGTATGCAGCGTTACACAATTTTCAAACCATCAATTATTCACTCACATATGCTAGATGTACCTTTGAGATAGGACTTTAAGAACATGAGCTTACTGGTGGTGGCAAGATGCAGATTCTTGCTTTATAAAAACTTAATGTTAGAAAAATCTTACCTTGCAACAGTCAATAGAAGTAAAACTTCTGCCTACATACTTGCTTACAAAAACCCATGTAATTATCCTCTCATTTCTAGTGCTGAAAATCATGCATTTTTACCAGAATCTATCACTTTTGATGGAAGGAAAATATGAAGCTAGAAAGAATAAAGACTTTTGCTTGCGAATATCTTCACAAGACTACAATATCACCCATAATTAGTTCAAGGCTCATGTTGTCTTGTCAAATGAAACACCTTTGTAAAATGAACAAAGCAAAGATACATACACATTTCTGAAGCATCCTAATATTATTACTAGGTGCATATTTTACTTTGAATCATTTGGAATAAATTTTTTTATCCAAAGTCTCTCTTCTTGACATGAAGGAGATTTGTTTGACTGAATGATTCTGTATTTGAATGTGTGGAAGAATTATGTAAATGATTGTGTGCAGGCAAATTAGAGCTGAGTAACTTTGTGGCAATCATCTTTACAACTGCAGCTGTTGTGAAACCAATGAAAATTAAACAGCATGTTTTATATATTGTCACATCGTGAGAAGAATCTATAATAAATTCTGGAAAGTAAGTGTGGGAATCTGACACTTTCTCAGGTGTCTGTGTGCCTATGCAGGTAACTTGGAAAATGCATTTTGTGACACTCACCATGCACTTAAGTCACAATGCACTAGATAAACTGTCAGTTAACCCATATGCAAACTTTCATTAATAATACTCAGAAATGGTACCTCCCTACAGAAGATCTTGAAAAACACTTTTCTGAGGAGCTAAGAAACTTTAAAATGTAGCTTTATATGGAACCAAAGTAAGACAAAAATTCCAATTTTTCCTCGAAGGTAAATTAATTTGAATACAATTTGGCACCACTCAAGTGCTGCATTTTCTAAAAAATCAGTGTTCTCTGATTTTTTAAAAATACCATAGTACCAAGCTTTTAAACACTGAAATGAGCTACATCACACTTGCAAAATGAGGGGGGGTTTATACATGATTAGTCAGCATTACATAGGACTATTTGGCAGATGAAAGAATACCATCTGAATCTCCAGACTACTGCTGAAGGTTTTGGGTCCTCTTCCTTCAAAGCCTTACTCCTGATGTTCCAGTCCAGGAAGAATTTTGCTCATAAACTCCTTCACCATATTTTTTTATATTGAGAAAGCACACTGGAATCTACTTCATGCTCACTGAATAACCTATGTAGAAAATGTATTTTGAGATATTATAAAATCATAATAGTCATAGAATTTGGCCTCTACAGCATCATCTACAAAAAGAACCCTCTGTTTCCCTTGGACCACACAAAAGACAACAAGTATAGCATCAATGTTTTTTCCCTGAGCACTACTAACATTTCCTGGACAATGTTTCAGTTCAAGACTACCATATGCCTCTAATTATTTACTGATTAGAATTTTTGCATGAGCCATTATGTTTCTACATTCTAATTTTGCTTTGGAGGGTCATAGGTTCAGTTCAGATGTAAAAGAGCTTCTAAACAAATGCTTTTACTTTGTCTGGTGCCAGGAAAGCCAAAAAGCAGCGGAATCTTGCACAACACAGTGACATACAGATAATTTAACTGCAGTTCAGTCCCTTTTTTAAAACATGCTAATTGCTTCCAAACACTGCAAGCAGAGCTCCTGACATCCTCTGAAAATTGAGAAGTGAGTCAAAATACCACCCAGAGACACTGGCCTCAACACACAGTAAAGTTCCCTTCAATGAAAGGGAGACAGCAACTACTATGTTACCAAATTTATCTGGAGTCATTGTAGGTAAGAAAAATGGGTCTTCATGCTACAGAAATGTTTGAGATGTCTCAAACTTAAACGGGAAAAAAAATGCTGAAAGCTCAATTGCTCACATCAGAGATACTGGGGTTTCTGTGCCCTTCAGAAGGAGCCTCACCCATCTTTTTTACTTTATGGAAGCAGTTTTGATGCAGGAAGCAGAGTGACTTAACCTCAGTGACACCCCCAAGCAAGATGAATCATCATCTCTGTAATTTTTTGCTTCCACTTGTGGAGCCTCACACCTGGTGTGCAAGGGCATCTGGAAAGGAGGGGGACAGAAGGCGAGGACACCTGGAAAAGGTGGGATTTGTGCACATTCAGGTTCCTTAGCTGGTCTTGAACCTGATCTTCTCTAAAGGAGCATTTAAGTGGGCATTTTCCCAGACCCTGCCTTTGGAGTCTGTGAACTGGGGGACATGACTGGAGCACTTGCTGGTAAAGACCAAAGCAAAAAGGCATTGTTGAGTATCCCAATTTTGTATGTGCCAGTCATAGACAGGTCCCCTGCTTCCCACTGATCAGGGAGGGTGCAGTTTCTTTATCTTCCTTTGTTGTCAGATATACATGAAGAAAACCTGTTGTTATTTTTTATTTCCCTAGCCAGGTTCAGCTCCAGATGTGCCTTAGCTTTCTGATTCCCTCTCTGCACCTTGACTTTTTCTCTTCAGTATTTCATTTTATTTCCAGTGTGCTTTAACCTACAGCTGTGTCATCCTTCCTTTTGTTTCCCCAGGAAACATCTTCCATGTATCATACAGTCTCAAAACCTACACACTTTTTGTTCCATTTTATAGCAATCAGCTGTCTCAGGAAAGGCAGGCAGCAACTTTGCTTTTTTTTTCAGTTTATTTCCTATTCAATATATCCCTTGGGATACAAATCAGCAAAGCACTGAAGACTTCAATAGCACAGTTTACAGTAGGTAAGGATCTGGTGTACAGATGGGGCTTTCATTCCAACCTCTCCAGTAATGCCTTTCCTTAGAAGGAAAAGGAAAAGCTATTGCACTTCAGACTGCCTGGCACTGGCAATGACCAGCTATTACAAGAGAGACTCTACAGGTCACACTGCTTCAAGATACAAGAGACATCTTTTGCTTCATTTCCAGTGAAAGAGAGATTTAGTAGGAAAGTCCATCCCTTCTAAAGACAGAAACTGAGAAAGGTGTAAAAGCTAAAAGAGGATGAGCTAATTACTCCATGGTAAGCAAGGCTAATGCTGGAACAGAGATCATGTGAATAACAATTCCTGCAAATCTATCCCTGCTCCAGTTACAAGGAGCTCTACACTGTATGGACTACATCACACCAACTAATGGGGCAATTGCACCATTTGGGGTGGTTTTGGGAATGTAGGGGCTGTAATTCTATTTTGTTGAACCTTTTACTGAAAAACTGATTTCAGGCATCAAATACTGTAATGTTTTGCTAGTGTCTCCTGCATTTGGTGGGTAGAGAGCCCACTGGTCAGAATATGAGATGGACACTGCTGAATGTTTGCCTGATCCATCATTCCAACTAAACCTACTTGCAGAATACCTGTAAAAGTTTCTGGATCATCCTAATCCTGTAGCACATTCACATGATGACAGTACACAGGTAGTGCACTTAATCCTGTACACATAAAAAATCCTCACTCCCCAGGAAGGTGAGAATTCTTCATAAAAATACATTTTAAAAACCTGACTTTTTAAAATTCTTACAAATATCTTGGGCTCAGTTTACAACCCTGCAGTGACATCTCATGGCTCCATGGTAGTTCCAGCAGGGAACATATGCTGTCAAAGAACACAGATAAAACTGAGGAACACAAATATCTATCTGTAGAAAACTGGGTGGCTGGTATGCTACGGAATGATCTAAACCACAATAGTTGGTAACACCAGACTCATTTATCCCCCCAAATAAAGCTAATAGAAAATGCTGCCTGTTACAGAGTACTTATGTCTGTTTGCACACAGGCTTGCATCCCATGTCAAGAATGCCAGTTTCAAATAAAAGGATGGAATGCATGTGGAGAATAAAATTACAAGAAACTAGGCTGGGGTCAGTGAAGTTAGGGAGCAGGGTCAGAGGAGCAGCAGTAGCTGCTGGAAAAATTGATTCCTATCCTTCCTAAAGCAGGAGAGCTGCCATGCCAAGAGGTTGATGCCTTAGGTTGCCACCTGTTTCAAGAAAAAATAAACAAACAAACAAAAAACTTACAGTCTCTTAGTTTAAGAAGCCTGGAGTCATCACATGAATATCATTACAGGGAATTTTATATGTGCATTGCAGAAGCCAGGAAGAGGTGAATTAATACTATGTATTAATAAAGTTGAAATTTTCTTATGAAGAAAAACTATTAAAATGCTCAGTCAAAACTGAGAACTAAACCCATTTCAGTCTAAGCAATCACTGCATCTGTATACCTTTTCAAAATTTAATGCAAGATCAGTCTTTATTCCTTAATAAACTGAAAGCACAATATCGTTTTCCAGGTCAAAAGCAAACTACTATATAATTTATTTTCTTATGATGAATAACAAAGCTTTTAACTAGGTCTCTTGGGAACCTGTTTTGGCTTTTTTTTTTTTGCATTGCTGGGAACATAAAGGTACTTGTAGATGGAAGCAAACTGGGGAGATGGAGGAAAAGCAAGACAGGCTTACCTTGTTGTAGCTGAGGGTAGTTTTTGAGCACAATACAGTTTTTGTGTGATTATGTTTAAAGGGATGAAACTCAGGCTTATGGTGAAAATTCCACTGTCCCAGCATACCACCCTTGCATCATTAATTTTTTACTCCAGTGGCTTAAATCTTCATCATGTCTTCAGGGTCTTGATCTGAATGCATGTGCACTGTCTCAAAGAACACACAGTGTAAATCAGCTCTACTTCCATTTGATTAATTTTGTGTTCTACTACAGATATTGAAAAGTCTGAGCATTTCAAAACAGGAAATAAAAAGAAGTAAAACCTCTAAAGCTTTAACATTGAAAAGAAGTACTACAAACTTCAAGGCTATACATTCTGCATGATCTCTACACTCCTGACTTTTGACATAGGTCATTACTGAAGGCAAACCTTGCTGTGGCAATTTTGATATTTAGCGACAATTACTTGGATTCCAAGCAGAGGACACACAAAGAAAATCCTCAAAGACACATCCACCTTCTACAGAAATATGTTTTCCTCCTCTGGCAATCACCAGTTTTCATACAAAAGAAAGGAAATTAGAACATCTGGCAAAGTGAACTCTGCTATGTTCCTCAGAATGGAGAGTTTATTGAGCTCTATTATAAACTGGAATACTTCCACTTGGCTGGTACATAAAGATAGGATGAGATCAGCTTAATAAAATGCATATAATTGTACACCTTTACTATTTTCCCTGATTTCCTTTTATTACTTCATAACACATACCACTCTCACCTAGACATTGGTTTTGTTTGATTTTTACTTCTGTTCTTGTGACATATTGTTTGGTTTTGAAGATTTTGATCTATAGAAGAGCCTAACTTCATTGCAGGGTGTCACATGAGACACAGAAAGTAGCAGCAATGTTTTCATTTGACTGGACAATTCAGACCATTCAAGTCCATGTGTTCCTTTTCCTGCTCTTTTTTTCTTTCATATGATCAAACACCCATGTCTCCATTGAAGTAAAGTAACAGTGATTTCAAAGATCAGCAATAACTCTGCAGATTCATCCAAGCACAAAGCAGGGTAAAAAGGATAAATGAAAAGTATGGAAAGACATTCAAGCATAAAGTGACTATTCAGACTAGTGGGAAAAAAAAAGACGACTGAGTAAAGATATGAGGGTGTTTATAAAGCCATGAGCAACTTGGAGACAATGGCTCTTCAACAAAAGGAAGGGATGAAAACTGAATCTAGATGCTGGCAGATTCACAGCAAGCAAAATGGAGGCTGAAGTACTGGGTGCTTAAGTTGTGGAATGCTCTGCAGCAGGGTGTTGGGATTGCTAAAATGTCAGATAAACACAAAGAGCCAATTAATTGAAAGTAAATAAACCGGAGGGCATTAAAAACCTGCCTTTTAGCTCTAGAAGTCTCTAATCCTAGAGCATTACTACATTTCTGCTGTGTTCTTTTACTCTTCCCTCACACAGACTTTCAGGGAGAGTGGAAAAATGATTTAAAAAAAATTTTGACGAACCAAGGATCTGAAAAATTTATCATCACACAGAACACAAGGATTCCTTTTGGGACTCAAGTCAAAAATCATTGCAGAGAGCCTGAAGTTCAGCTCTAACAACAGGATCCACTTTAAAAAAAGTATATGCACATGTCACTTGTAAAACACAGCAGAAAGACAATTTCCTGCAAAATACACTGGGGATTTTTGCCCAAAACAGTTATAAGTTCCAGGCTGCTCCAGTTCCAGTTCTAAACTGCTTCTTTGTTTCTAGGCAGCAAAGAAATGTTCATTCACCAATACTGCTGGAGGTCCCAGTTCTGTTTTCCAGACCATGTTCACTGCCAACTTCCTTGCCTGCAGTACTTCAAAAATAAAACACAGGAATTGTCTTAGTTCTGAGGGACATTTTCATATCATCATTCTGTTCACTTGTCTGAGGCAGGCAATTTCTTTGAAAACCAAATACCTTATTGCCTTTTAACTGTAAAACATTCAATGTATAAGTAAAAACATAATAAAAATGAGACAGTCACATGCAAAGCCACTACCATGTGGAAAGGCTATAGGATATGACAGCCAGATCAGAAGTGACATTTCCAGGTCATGGTTTTCTGTCCTTAATTCCTTCTGATTGTACCCAGCCATTTTATTTTGGTAGTTCAGAGAAGACATGCTGTAACAATGCAGGTTATAAAAACCCACTATGTACTAGACTTTATTTAGTGTTATTTTATCACACAGTTAAATATGCATAATGGTCCCACAGGACTAAAGGGAGACTCTGGTTACTTGCAGAAGGAAAAAAAATAATAGTTGGTTTTTCATTTGAAAAACTGACTAGGTTTTTTTGGCATGCTATTTTTTTTTTTAATAGCTGGAGACTTATGGTTAGGTTAAGGGATTCAAATGTAGTGTACCTATAATTTCTCTTGTTCCAGCTGTACAAATACTTATACACGTAAACAACTTAATCCTAGTGAAATTTTCAAGGGTACAGTAAAAGTTTAGGATATGAAATAACTGCATGAGGTCTACCATTACATACATATCCGTGTCCTCAGGACTTCAATGTCATTATTTTTTTCCTATGCAACATAAATGGCATTATTTTAGCACTCATCATGGAATCTGCCTGCTGCCTGACTACTTATTGCTTACAATAATGTGTCTGGCCTCCTTAAAAAATATAAACTCAAACAAATAATGTAATCTTATGATTGATGAAATCATGTCATTTGACTTAAAAATGGAAAAAATCTGTAGTAAAACCCGCCTTGACTGAGCACAAGTGTATTTATGCACACAGGGAAAGACTGGGGAAAGCTGAAGATATATACTTGGTATCTATTCCAAATGCTATCAGATTGGTTCTTTCCATCAATTCTTGAGGAAAAACTTCCTCAGGAAAGTGACAATTACCAAAATGGGCCAAAACAATCTTGGAGCAATTGTACTCCATCCTCCCATTACAATTATTCTGAGCACATTTCCTCATCCCTTCATATACATTTCCCCATTCCTTCAGACACATTTGTTCTTTTCACCTAGATTTTATAGCTTAAGGACATGAAAATGTTTTTACCACAAAGCTATCTCCAAAATTCAGTCAGATTTCATTAGTAAAGTAATGAAGGTCATTCATGAAGGAACAGGTTCTTCAAGCATCCACTATCTTGCTCACCCTGGAAGACAGTAATAAAGAGTATGGTTATTTGATGAAATTCTGAAAGAATGTACTTTAATGGATAAGCATGATTTGAATTAAAGCAAAATTTGAGGCTTTAATTAGAGCAAGCATATCAAGCAAAATAATCAGAATGTTTACAGACCAACTTTATTAGCAGTATTGCCAGGAGGATGAACTACCCAGTCCTGTATCAATAATCCACAGAAACAATTACTGTGATCCCAAGGATTTCCCAAAAAATCAAGCTCCCCACAGTCCACTGAGCTGACCTTTGTAATCAAGTCCAGCTGATGTGAATGTTCTTCAAACTTTCCCCATTGTTGGAGATTTCCATACTTAAATGCAAGTTGAAATTTAACCCATTTTGATATATCTATATTTATTAGAAGTGTTAAACTTGCTAACAAATCAGAGAGAGCAATCAGAACCTGAGAACAATGTGAAACTGGGGGGGAAAGGGGGGCAGGGGGGGAGAAGGTAGTCAACAGAGACCAATCATGTACCTGAAAGACACTGTCTCAGGTAAGAGCATGATATGCAAACAAAATTGCTGTTTGGGAAGGTCAAGTGCAAACCCAATGAACAGTTGCCCCATGCACATTACCCTCTAAAAGACAATATGCACAAAGCAATTTTACCTTCTCGCTGATCTCATTATTTAGTATTGCCTTCACAGTACTTGGCACAGCACAGCTGATACACATCAAGTTCAGAACCTTCATTTTGCTGGCAAAATGGCAAAAATACATTCTCACATGAACCTCCTTCCAACAGCAGAAGACAACACTTAATAGCCAAACCTTCATGAGAAGCAGCAGCCACAGGAGCATATCACTTGTACATGAAGGACAACCCACAGGAGGCATCAGTGGTTTCTGACCTATGTCCCCTTGATCATCAACAAGGATCTTCAACAAGGGTCTTCCCTGTCTGATTCAGCAATACCAGCTGAGGGAGCAGGGTTTGTTTCCTTCTGCAGCTGTGGATTAATTTAGCCCATAAACTGCACTTCAGGGTACACCCTCTGCAAATAGAAGAGGTAACCCTAGAAAGGGAACTTGAAATCCATGTATCCTCTATATAGGTCTTGTTACCCTCTGTGCCTTACATATGTAATATCAAGCAGTAACTAATCCAGTCCAACTGACTGCCTTAGCTTTACTGAGTTGCCTGTTAACAAATCTGAGGAGGAAAAATCCTTATTTGTAATAACCTCTTATTTCTCTTCAAGCTGATCCCTTTATGAGTACACTGGGGTATAAAGAACTGGGTTTTGGCAGCGGTTTGGGTTTTGGTGGGGTTGCAGAAGAGGCCTCACTAAAAAGAGGTATGGGGCTGTCCTGTGTTAAAACACAGCTGACCCAGCAATGGACCCACTGCACACTAAAGCTGAGCCAGATGAAGTTTGTCACACCTCTCTGAAAATAATTTTAATAAGGGCAGAAAAAGCTAAGACTGAGAGGACCAGTGTATGATACCAACAGAACAACAGGGTCACAGTAGGAGGCACTCCATGCTGGAGCAGGTACAACCCCAGAGGGACTACAGTCAGTGGAGAACCCACTCCTGAGCAGGGCACTCAAGTAAACACAGCAGAAGAACAGAGAGACAAGGAGCAGCAAAGAGAAACTGCTACATGCTGACCCCTAAATCCTGCATCACACATCACCCCCTCTTAAAGTACAATGTGTAACTTGCACCAGTAACAAGAGGAGACTGGAGGTGTGTGGAGTGAAGTCAAGTCCGGAAATGGAGGAGGAAAAGTGTTTTCACAAAGTGTTTAAATGTTTGTTATCTTTGTTTCCCAATGCCCAAATCACTAACTAAATGTTTATGTTAATGGACAACAAATTAATTTAATCTGCAGATGGAGTCTGTTTTGTCAACAGTAACTGGTGAATGATTTCCTTGTCTTTATTTTGACTCAGGAGTTTTCTCACTCCTGTTCTTCTGTTTTCTCTGTTCCTCCCCCAGCCCTGTCCTGTTGTGGAGGTAGATGTGTGAGAGCCTGGCTGCCAGCTGAAGCCAACCCATCACAATGAGGAATGTGTCTAGAGTTTTAAATTTTTAATTACCTGGGAGTACAAATTTGGCAGCATAGCAGGCTGTTTCAGTAAAGGACTTGCTTGATTAAATACAAGTTTCTTGCAAACAACATTATTCATGCTAATTAAAATGCCTTCATCGGAAATGAGAAAATAAATAGCACCAAAAGAACACTTCTTAAAAAGGCCCTCTCGCCCAATGCACAGAGTCTGAATTTTAATTTTTCTTCAAAAAGGAAATAAAAAATCAGCCAATATTAACCCTTTAGGAATTGCTTCTGGTAAAAATTGGATATCCTATAAAGAATATGGCTTTCTCTACAGAAATGTCTTTCTACAGATGACAGAGACACATTTGAGCATCTATTTTATAACGTTTCTGCCCTTGAGGTTGAGAAAATTAACTAGGGCTATGTTAAATATTTTGATATATTGTTATGAAGTTGTATTTCTCTCTTTTCTTCTCTCTTTCTATAGCAAGGATCACAGTCCCTGTCACCATGACTGTTTCAGATGCCACAAATTACAGCCTAGAAAGCTGAGAACCAGTGTTTGAAAAGTGTAAGGAGGAACACTTTTCTTTTAGAAAGTTGTATTAATTTTTGCAAGAAACTAACTAGGAAATTTTAGAGGACTGCAATAATCTCTGCTGAAACTGCATTACTTATTAAAAAAAATCTACAGAACCTATAGTAACATGATTTTATATTTCATACTGCTACTTCTCTAGTGTTTGGGGAGTAGGGGGACCCAAAACTTCCAACCAGTCTAAATACTGAATGTTTGACTGCAGAAACCAAACCTAAATCTCTGTGACTGAGTCAGGAAAACTTCAAAACTAAAATGAACTCAAGCAACTTCAACCATACTCATAACTAAATCAGAGCCAAATTAAAATTGTATTTTTTCAATTTCTGTTCCTTTAACCATGCAAAAAATTCTAGCTTCAATCTAACCGTAGATGGACACCTAGTGGTATAATATAATTGACTCCTTTTTTCAAATAGTTTCATAAATCCAAAGCCCTATGAATAGAAGGGATTTCTAGCATATTAAAAATTAAAATATCATATACAAACTTAAAGTCTGTATTTTCACTTATGCTTTCCCTGCCTTCTTGTTTTCATAAAAGTACCATCTGCAGCAATCAGAGGTCTGGGTTCATTTTCAGAAGCCTTCAATCAAGGAAGATTTAATTTTGTTGCAAAAAGAGCTTAATATGATCAATAGGTAGAGGTTCAGCCCTGAAAATATCACATTTAGATAGCCTACAACAATAACTTTGTGGTATTTTGCACAAAGCCAAGATCAGTTAGTCTGTTTCAGAAAACATTTTATGCACTAGAGAGTATAAACAGATTCTGGAACAGCCAAGCAAACCAAGCCCATAAATATAGATATAAGGAGTTGCTCCTACATAGCTGAAAAAATAGGCAACATTTCCCTAAATTATTGCAGAATCTATTTAACACTTGTTTATACATGTTCAACTCGTTATTGATGAAACAGGTATTGACATTCAATGATATTCTGAACAAACAGCAGCCATTCTTTAGTGAGCTATTTTACCTTCCTTAGCTTCTTGTCACTTTGCTCCATGCCTCTAAGTCCAAGATCTCCCCAAGTCTTTAAAATATTAACCACCACATGTCTAAAATAAATTAACCTGACATTTACTGTAATGAATCAAACTGGAAAACACAAACCTACAATCTTATAATGCAGAATGAAGAGATTATTCAACATACTTCAATGACTAAAATAATACAAATTACATGAAGAGGGAGGGAGCCAATAAAATGATTAGTTTTTATTGATTTTACAGTAGTGACAACTACCATATTCTTGCTGTACTTGGAACTCAAAATAGGAAGAGACTACCTATAGTCTGACTAGACATGAAACAGCACAGTCCAAGGAAGCAATGAGAGAACACTGTTCTGGCTAAGCAATAGTGTCAAAATACGAATAGCATCTTATGTAGAAGGTTTGGAAAGCAACTTGTAGAAGAAAAGTATTAGGGAAAGGATGTCTCACGTCACTCATAAGAGTAGAAATCTGGAAGGCAGTTTCATACAGGGGCACTTAAAGTTTCCCACACAGTGCTCTTCTTTAACAAGTAGAGGAAAAAGTAGCCATTGGTAAAATATATGGGATGCTGGTTCTTAAAATGGTGAAGGGGGAGGCCCCTACGGAACCTGAACACACCATATCCAACTTCTGTTGTTTCTGAACGAGGTGGTCACCTACTGCAAAACCTCACAAGTTACCTAAAAGTGGCAAGAAATAATAAGGAGAAGAGCCAGTGCTGCATTAGGGTATGCAGTCTGGGAGAAAATAAACCCCCTTGAATTTCATCTAGTCCTCAGAGATCAGGGGGCTGGGTGCAGCTAGGCTGAATTTCTGATTATAACCAATTTGGCCCTGCAGGTCCAGTCACATTCAATACGAACCTTCACAATCACAGAATCACAGCTGAGGATTATTGAAGCAACAGAAATAAAGATTTGGAGTAGCCATTGATAAATGCACTTACTGCATTAGTGATAAATATATCAAGGCTAACTGGCAATTAATTAAGCTAAATTAACAATTTAGGTTAAAGCAAAAAATTCAGCTTTTCAATAAGCTTTACTGTTATTTAGCTTGGTTTCACTGGGATATGCTCTGACACAATCAGAATCACAAATCTTACCAAAAAAGGTCTGCCTATTTTGGGGAGGACAGAGGAGCAAGCACATCAACTTATCCATGAACTGGGGTCATATTGTCATCTTCTATATGGAGGATTCCAAATGTCAGTGTTATATTTTTGGGTAAATGGGGGTGAGACTGTAGTCAAATATAATTGGTCAAATGCTCTTGCTGTCATAGGTTGGGCAGCCCCTTTCTCATTTTCATATTGATTTTTTCCACACACAAAGGAAGGATAATGAGGGGGTTTTTACCTTTGGTCAAGCTGAGCTATAGGACTTAGAGATGAATCAAAAGCAGAATAGAAACTTGACACCTTCAGTATAGCTTCCTCCCAAAAAGTCAAAGCAGCAGTGGAGGCTGTCTGACCTCTGCCCAGTAGTCTACTCACATCAGCATGTTAAAACCATACATCATTGTCTCCTCAAAGGACCAGATTCATACTTCTATCAAGGCCTGTTACACCTGCATAAGGGGGATGCCTATCCCAGGGCAAACAGCCCTGTACAGAGGTGTCAGTGCTCTTCTGTGCTTCACTGAGACAACACTGGGCTGGGAGGCCTCTGCTTCACCCCACACATTGAGTTGTTAAGCCTTGCCCCAGTCAGCTACAAGACAAGCAAGTGTCTCAGCTCACATTGGCTCAGCCAGCCTCAGCAATTGTCCACAGCAAGCCTGGCATTTTCCACAGCCAGTGATACAAACAGTCTGGTCTGTGAAAGCCAACTACAGAAAGCTGTGCAAGGACCTATCCTGTGTATGTAGTAAACAGCCTGTGAAATTAAACACTGTTAAACCACAGGGGAAAAAACACCACATTAGGTACATAATGACTGATCTAAACCATCAATCCTTTCTCAGCAAAGCTGAGTTATTCTGGAGAGTGCTCAGAACTTAAGTCAATGCTAAGCAGTGGTTAAAAATGCAAATAGAGTGTTAGGAATCATTATGAAACAGAAGAAAAAAATGCACAAGTATACGAAATTAATAAGACAACTCTAAAGATGCACACCATTCTGGTTACTCCATGTCAAAGGAAACACTGTGAGATTGAAAAAAGATTAAATGTATGACAAAAGAAATAATGGTAGAAGGAGATAGTAAAGAACACAAATTTATGGGCAAAATAAAAGATGTGAGTGATAGGATCATAATTTTTTATAAGCAGGGGAGAAAGGGTGAAAAAATGCACTGAGAAGTAGCATGGAGGTTGGTTTAATGTTTTAGGTTTTTTTTTTTTGAATGGCATGTTATACAACAAATTTAAACATTCCCATAAAATATTTTGAATGCCAAAATCAAAATGTGCTAAAGCAACAATTTGACTAATTAATTGAAAACAAGCAAGTAGTATCAGAGGCAATAATGTGAGTTCAACCCACAGGCTACGGGAAGCTGAGACAAAACACCACTTTGATTTACTATTCCTGTACTCTTTCAACAGGCATCAACTACACTCCAGTCAGAGGAATAAAGGACTTAGGGTAACTCCTGTTCTGACTCTGTATTGCCTCAACAGGGTGAAAGTAACTATGGAGGAATTCACAAACCAGATCTTATAAAAGGTTTGTATCTTTGAGGGGTTTAATGCCTGGAAGAGGGGGGGGTAGGCATTAAAGTAATTATAAAGCATTAAAAAGCCTTAGCTGTAATCAAATGAAAATATGAAAATATGATGATAAGCAAAATTTAGGTAAGAAGCATCACCAACATGCAAACGTCTATCCCTGCAATATATGTTTGAAAAAATGAGGAGAAGAGGCAGAGAAGCAAGAATCAAAATCAGGAGACAAGAAGAGGAGCTGGGAGACAGCAAATTACAGCATTATGCGAGACAAAAGGAAAAAAAGGATGAAAGCATCTTCAGAGGAAGGACAAATGAAGATGAACTGATTCTGTCTTGTTAGCAATGAAAAACTATGACACAGAAACAGAGACCTGAATTTCTTCATCTGATACTGCCTGTGCAAAAAAGCATTGGCTGGAGGGAATAATATTAAGATAACATATAGAGCTATGATCTTCCCAGAGACTGAGTGCAAAAGGCAGGCAGGAAAGAAAGAAAACAAGCATTACATGAGATTAGAAAGGAAGGCACATAAGGCCAGTAAAAGGTGGGAAGTAAGGGATACTCAGAGCAAATATCACCAAAGGTAAGAAAGAGGCAGAGGAGGACCTGGATGTGGAATTGAGATTCATGAAAGTGGAAAAAGAGATATAATGATCTTAGTGGAAGTGATTTTCTGCATAGTATCTTGGGAGGCAAGAGCTAATCATACAAAAATTTAAATGTCTGGGATATATCAACATCAATTGAAAGAAATTATTCTTCCTCATCTAGGAAGAAAATGGGCCAGTTTTAATATCTGGCTCCAAAACCAAAACACTATTATAAGCAAAAGGCAAAATTTGATATGTATGGGGTCTTAGCTGCAGTCATGACCTCAATAACTTACTGTACTTTTTGTACATTTAAAAGCCTTTTGTAGAATTTTACAGAGGATTAGTAAGAAACAGAAACACATAAGCTATTTATTGTCTGAAGATGGCCAATCACAGTGACATCAAATAGCGAAAAAATAATTCTTATAAGTGACAGTTTTGAATCCTGATCAGCTAGAAGAGATCTTAGTTTATGTTACAGAATAAGTGGGTTTGGCACAGAGATTTAAGTAAGGAACAGCATTATCTATGGTTCTGCCCAGTTCAGCCTCCTTTTCATCATGCATGTCACTGAATACTCCAGAGCTGCATTTGATCTATAAATGGTTTAGTCTGAAGCCATGATACACAAATTACTTTTAGGCTATGTAAGTTATGCCACTGTGTCTCAACATCAAATTGAAGCAGACCCTGACTGAAATTCCTTTTTCATTTTCATGGTATCATCAGGTAAATATGGAACAAATGTGGCTTTATTCAGAAAAACCGTTTAGCATAATGTGGATCTTTCCTGTGCTCAGACAAAACCCATAAAATATACTTTGAAAGAAAAAGAAAACTCAAAGCAACAAGCTTTATAAGGAGCACAGCCAAATAGCAAAGCTATGAAGAATACAAGAGCTTCCCCCTACCTAGCAGATCACAAAACCTCAGTTCCTTTTGCCACTAAACATTATTGTATTTTATATAAATGTAGTCAGTAAAGCACAGAAGTGATAAGGGAGACAAGAAGATGGAATGGAAACACTTAATACTGTACTTAAGAAAATTATAGGGAAAATAATAGATTTTAGTATTTCAGTACATAGTACTACTGCATTTATCTGCACCTCTTACTAAACCTATAATCAGAAAACAGGCTGAAAAGACACACTCATAAAGGAGAGCTGCAGAATAACTCGCCAGACAGTATTTTTATGTCTCATGAAAACAATGCCTTGCAATAAGCTGTTATTTTCTCAGGCAGAAATAAAAACCTGTAGAATCACAGAATTGCACAGGTGAGAAGGAACCTTGTCCAGCCTTCCATGGGAAGAAGAGCACAGATGAGCCTAGCACCCTGTCTATATCCTCTTGAAACCTCCAGCAATGTCCCCAGGGAGGCTGTTCCAATGAACAGTCGATGCTTCTGCAAAACTTTTCTTTCTTATGTCAAGATGAAACCTCTCCCAGTGCAACCTGTTACCATTACCCCTTGCTGTGTGGCTCCTTGTGGAGGGACTCCACTCCTCAAGAATCCCACCCCTCAGATTTCCCCTCACTGCCTCTTATGGTAAAAAAAAAAGAAAATCCTGAGCATCCTAGCTAAGAAATCTAGGTTACAAAACTGCTAGCCTGATTTTGTTTGTTTTAATGATGATCAGTACAATAAACCTGGGTTTTTCGCTTGCTTTCCACTTTACACCTCTATGACAAACAGGTGCACACTGAAAATGCTCTCCTTTAAAGGCTAGCAAACCCAGCCTCAAGAGGATTACCCACGACCACCTCTATTAAAAAAAAGTGAGAAATGAAAACAACCCAACCTACTCTGTTTTAAAACACTGCAGAGGCACTCCTGGACTGCACCTGCTTCTGTCACCCAGGACACAACCATGGGACAGAAGGGATGGAAGAGAATCCAGGGAAGTGATTCTTCACCTGTACTCGGCACTGGTGAGGCCACACCTTGAGTGCTGTGTCCAGTTCTGGGCCCCTCAGTTCAGGAAGGACACTGAGGTGCTGGAGTGGGTCCAGACAGACAAGGGCGATGCAGCAGGTAACGGATCTGGAGCACAAATCCCATGAGGAGCCGCTGAGGGAGCTGCGGGTGTGCAGCCTGGAGAAAAGGAGGGGAGCCTCTCCTCTCTCAAGGAAGACCTTACTGCTCCCTAAAACTGCCTGAAAGGACGGTGTATCCGGGGCGGGAGTCTGTCAGTGACGGGACAAGAGAACGTAGTCTTAACCTGTGCTAGGAGAGGTTCAGGTTGGACATTAGGAGGAATTTCTTCACCGAAGGAATGATTAGACACTGGAACGGGCTGCCCAGGGAGGTGGTGGAATCACCGCCTCGGGAGGTGTTTCAGGAACGACTGGACGTGGCACTTCGTGTCACAGTCATGGGTTGGATTCGATGATCTCAAAGGTCTTTTCCAATCTGATTCTGTAATTCTGTAATTCTGTAATTCTATAATCCTGTAATCGCCGCCCTGCGCACGCTCGCCCCTCAAGCGCCTCAGGCAGGCGCGCGCTGCTCCCGCCCCGCGCTTCACCGCCCCCGCTCCCCACACCGCCCCCGCGCGCCCGAGCACGCGCAGTGCGGCC
>VZRX01001005.1:0-138161 GCA_013398075.1 Notiomystis cincta
GCCAACTCAATTCTGTTTATGACGCTTGCTGAGGGTTTCTGTTTGATATTGATATTGAATTATTAATTCTGTAATACTGTGGCAGCTCTGGGGTCCCCAACATAGAAAAGAAATGGATCTGTTGGAGCAGATCCAGGGGAGCACCATGAAGATGATCCTCTCTAAAAAATCAGAATTGGGGTTGTTGAGCCTGGAGAAGAAGAGGTTCCAGGGAGACCTTGTAGCAGTATTTTCATATATAAAGCAGGATCATGTGTAAGACAGAGAGTTTTTAACAGTGCCTGTAGTGACAGGCCAAGGGCCAATGGTTTCAAACTGAAAAGAGGGTAGGTTTGGAAAAACTGTCTTCAGAAAAACTGTGAATGTCCCATCCCTGGAAGTGTTCCAGGCCAGGGTGGATGGGCTTTAGAGCAATCTGACCTAGTGAAAGATGTCTGTGCCCATGGCAGGGCTTTGGACTAAATGATCTTTAAAGAGGTTTTCCAATCCAAAATATTCTAAACTGTGGCACAGCCCTCACCCTGTCCAACCGTTCCACAACCACAGGAGAGCTCTGTGGCCATGGAAGCCTGGCCATGGGATCCTGAGCAAACGAGGCCAAAGGACAGTTTTTACTAAATCCCTCCTAGTCAGATGTCAGAATACTTGGAGCTCTGTGAACAAATTCCCGAGGAGCTTTCCTGCGGAGCTGCTGGCAGATGGGCCCTGGCTCTGCAGGTTGCCCTGCAGATCACCTGCAAAGACAAGAAAACCAGGAAAATACAGGAATTCAGCAGCAGCAGTGTCAGCACCTGCCTCAGCCACCACCACCACAGGCTGCTGAGTGCTGTCCTCCATTGTCTGCCCTGAGCCCCTGACTTTGTCATCTGTGCTCTAATGGGATATCTACACAGGTCACTTTTAACTTCACGTTTTTAAATGGTTCGCCCGGAGTTGCTTTATTTAATCTGTTATTTTATTTTATTTTTTTAATCTGTTCATTTTTGTGATTTCTTTGCCTATGATCCCGCACTTGGTTACACAGATCCCACTCCAAACTGTACAGCCAAGGAGTTAATTTTGGCTCTCATTCACGTGGGGCCTCAGCATCATCTCTCCCCTTTGCTTGGGCTTTCCTTGGCTGCTGCCTCACCCAGCCTGCTCTGGAGATGATACTTTTATCCTGCCCGTTTCACTGCTGTCTCAGTTGATAAGCAGAATTTGGGCCATCCCGTTAAGTTTTTCAACAAGTGCAGTGTGTGTTTGTTTACCTGGAAGTGTGTGACAAGCTGCACATGCTCTAAGGCCTTTTATCTTCTAATAAAATACTTTGTGAGAAAACGACCAACTGCTCTGAACACAAACTGCAGCAGCCTGGGGCTAAGCACTGCTGATGATTATTTTTTACCTCAAGTGTCAGTTGATAAATTTGGCTGATTTTCCACAATTAACAGATTCATTTTGAATTACTTGAGAGATCTTCTGGGCTAAATCAAGTCTTTTTACTGAAGTGCCGTTGTAGATGATAATTTATTTTTTTCAGACACAAAACAAATATTCCAAGACAGCCTTTATTTGAGATTCAGTAAAAAACATTGGAAATCCAGTCCATTGCCAGTTATTGCCTTCAGGCATCATTACTTTATCTGGATCAGCATTAATTTTCTAAAGTGTATTTCTTGATAATATTAATATGATTATCTCACTTTTCTATACAAGAACAACAATTTGATTCAAAGCATATTTGTAAATAAAATACCATGGCCTTTCACATTTAAAGGTGTTTTCTTTCCAGTGTTGCACAGCTGGATCATACACCTTTTCTCTCAAGTAGGCTCAGGATGTTATCAAGCTTTGCTTCTCCTTATGTGTGTCTTTAAGAAGTGAAGAGGGATTAGAAAACTTTTGGAAGATTTAACCTTAGTGAGTTGTGTCTGTTCTCAGTTATGCTCTGGAGAAGTGTCTGATGCCCTGAAGTGCCTCGTCAAAGCCCAGCCTTGCAGAAACACCTTTCAGCCAGTGCTGGGGCAAACACCCCACCTTGTTTCCAGGTTCATCCCACCTTGTTTCCAGTTCATCCCACCTTGTTTCCAGGAACATCCCACCTTGTTTCCAGGAGCATCCCACCTTGTTTCCAGTTCATCCCACCTTGTTTCCAGGAGCATCCCCACCTTGTTTCCAGGAGCATCCCACCTTGTTTCCAGGAGCATCCCACCTTGTTTCCAGCCCACTGGGAGGCAGGAGGTGGTGTTTGCAGCCCTGGGCAGCGGGGCCAGGTCACACGATGAGAAACAGCAGGTGATGAGCAGAGTGGTGTAAACAGCCCTGTTCCAGCGTGAGCAGTGCCTCTGTTCCAGCTGCTGAGCTGACTTCACTGGGATCTCACCGTGTCCTGACTGCTGGGGTGAGGGTTCACGCTGGCTGGTGGGCTCAGCCTTGAGCAGGAGGAGGTGAGAGAGGCTGTGGATCAGTGATCCCCCTGCACAGGACAGTGCCACACCCAGCAGGCCCTCAGAGCTCCTGTACAGTGTGTCTGTGTGGCAGTAATGGGGGCAGAGACCCTCTGCAGTGACCTTGCCATAGGCACCCGTCCTGCTCCGGGCACTGCTTTATTCCTGCCATTCCCCATCTGCTTCCTGTGCCCAGCCCACGTCCAAATGCTCAGGGAATCACCCTGGGCACACCCTGTGGTGACAGTGCAGGGACACTGTGAGCCAGCAGGAACCACTGTAATTGTAACTTCCCCACAGGGAAGAAGGGAAGCACAAAGTAACTCCAGCAGTTCCCTCCTCCTGAGGCTGTAGCTGTGCTGGAGCACTGGTATCCCACCCACGACCTGATGCTTTTCAGAGTCACAGAGCTGCTTTCTCTCCTGAACAGAGTGCAGGGAGGCAAAACCACAGGACGCTACCCAAGCCTCTGGTCTGCAGTTCTATCTACAGCCTGTAAAATTTGAAGACTGCCGATCTACAGCCAGGATTTATTACCCCAGTGCTGGGGAGGAGATTCCTTCCCTTTCAGCACAGTTGCTCAGGCTGTGCCTCTGAGTAAAATGTGCCAGTGTTTCTTCAGGATTTAGTGAAACACTTGAGCACACTCAGTTACCTTAAATTTAATCTGATGCTTACACATTCTGCTGGATCCAGACCTGATATCCTGCCTTGAAATTCCTCAGCTCCCATAGATTTCAGTGAAAGATAAGAACATTGAACAGCTCAGAAAATTCATCATACCTCAAAGACTTTGTCCCTGCATACTTGGGTTAACTTCATCATTATCAGCTGTTTGACTCCAGAGAGAGAGGGTAGTGCTTCTCAGTGATGAAAAACAAGTTGAAGTGAGGCAGAAAAAACTGTGATAAATTAGTGTGGAGAGTGTTAATGGGGCCAAATGTCCTGAGTTTATTGAATTAGGGAAGTCAAACTAATTTTAAAATTAAGCCTAGAGAGTGGGAGACTAGATACCGTTGGCACAACAGAAAAGTCTTAATGGCTGTCGTCTCAGCACATTAGGAAAACACTGTCAGAGCTCTTGCTGACAAGATGCTTTCTCAGGGATTATTAATTATATTGCATTATTAGCCAGGCATGGTATGAGAACATATTTAGCACGTTAACTAAAATGCAACGACCATTTAGCTAATAAGTTTGACTCGGTCTTTTAAATTTTCTTAATGATTAGCAACTTAGTAAAACTGTAATGGTGAGAGATAAAAATAATGATTCAACAAGCTGTGTCTCAAGAACAAGTTTTAACTGGAACTTGCATGTAGCAAGGACAGATAAAGTGTACAGTCCTAATGATCAGCCTGATGGGACGAGACAGAAGTAAACATATCGTCAGATTTAAGTAACTCTAATGACCCTGTCCTGCACTGGCATATGGTTAGAGTGCTCTTGTGATAGCTCAGCCCAGCTTGATCCTTCACTGCAGCCATGGGGAGGACAAAGGGTCAGCAATTCCTAACTCTGCTCATCTTGTCCCAGGCTGGAAGAAGAAAACTCCCTTACCTTCCACGTGGCAGCTGCTGCAAGGAAACACAGCCTGACATTCCCTTTTCCTTAGGCACCTCTGAGCCCCCAGGCAGCTCTTCCAGGATGTTCAGCGCTGTAGCTGTGGGTAATGTTAATTCTTTGGGCTTTGTTAAACTGATTTATGTGCTGCACTATAGTGACTGGATCAGGCTTGCTATTGTCACTCACCAGTGACACAGGAAAGCAAGGACTGACTGCTCAGTGTGGATCAGTAAGGCCCCTTACTGCTGAGTTGCCTGCAGTCACTGATACCCCACAGACAATAGGACAAAACTTAGGAGAAGTTTGGGAAATAGTTTTATACCCCCTGTATGATCACAGGGAACCCAGCCCGGCTGGGCCCTCAGAGCAGCAGCAAATCTGCTCTGAACCTCACCTCTCCCCAAATGCTCCTCCTGCCTGGAGAGGCCCAAGCACCAGCACCGTGCAAGCAGAGATGCTTCACAGTGGGGTGAAGTGGGCAGTGGGGACAGCTGGGGCCAGGCACTGGCACCCCTCCAGTCAGGGTTCATCCCAGCCCAGAGCCAGCTACCACCAGCTCCAGGGCTGCCTCCAACCCCACAGCCTCACTTCTGGACCACCTGTTTCAAAGCGATTTAGCTGAGGGCTTGCACAGCTTTTACCACCTGTGGAGCAAATGTGTCCTGCTAGGAAAATAGCTCCCATCTGGCATTGGATGTATGTCTGAGAAGTACAGAGGGGGAAAAACAGCAGCACAAGCCAACACATACCACAGATGTTGTTCATCTTTTATCTAACAGACCTAGATAACAATGCTGATAGCAAGAATCCTCTCTTTTTCTCCTTTTCATACATTCAGATAATCCATTATATTTAACTTACAGTAAACACTGTGGAGAGCTTCCAAGCCTGCCGTGGCTCTTGGTCACCCCTGGGGGACCTGTGTGCAGCACACATGGACAGCTCGACACAGACCTGTGCCCCAGCTCTGCTGCTCCCTTCTCAGCCCCAGCCTGGGCCCAGCAGCCCTGCATGTGTCAGGTGTCAGAGCCAGGTCACCCACCACTGCAGCACATGACAGCAGTGACCCACTTCTCATCTACTTAAATCCCAGCAGTCGCTCCAGCAAAGCCTTTGGTGCAATCTTACTGCTTCAGTGCACACACCAGGGCCAGACATTTCTCCCAGTGGACCTTGTGGCTGCACTTCCCATCACTTGGCAGTGACCAGAATTTGCTGCAGGGTCTTAATGCTAAGAGAGTAAAATCTACAAAGGAAAAAAAGTTCAGGCACATGGAAAGGAGCATGAACCTCCCTAAAACCAAACCCCCAGCAGCAGCATGATCCTCCTCAGCCCATCTATTCTGTGCTTTTCATTAGGCTTGATCCTCTGTTACATTTTGGCCACTGCTTCAGCAGCAGCTGTGGTGAGCACACAGTGACCAAGCAATGCTGGTGTTTCATCTCCAAATAAATAATGGATTTCTACCCTGAGAAAGTTGCTAAAAAGTAACCTGGTATCACAATAAGGAACATGCAAATCTTAAACGTCAAACAGAGAGCAGGCTTTTGCAATGGTTCCAACATATTCCCCAAAAAAGGAAGAAAAATCCTTGGAGTTTGATTCTGCCACATAAAAGTGTCTCCTAAAGAAGCAAAAGTAGCACAAACAAGGCTATGGAAACAGCACAACCTCCTGCTTGCACGCTATCTTGGCTGAAGCACACCCAGTCAGCAAAATGCTAAGTGATGCAAACTGGGGTTTGGGTAGGTGGCACCTTCCAGTTAACCTTCCAATACCCATTTTTTCTTTGGTCATCATTAATTGTTGCTCTATGGGCAGCCTGAGCCCTTGGTTGGGCCTGGATCTTGTGGGTCTTGAGTGCTGTGTGAAAGGAAGGAAAGGAAGGTGCTGATGGGGAAGGAGGTGCCCTGGCAATGGTCACACCATGGAAGGGGTGGCAGCAGGGCTTGAGTCTCCTCACATGGAGACCAGGAGTGCCCAGGCCTTTTGTGGGTCAGAGTTGTGCTGTGCCTTGTGCTGCAGCAGCAAGAAGGGAGAGGCTTCCTGTGAGGAAAGAAGGAGCTAAATAGTCTGGCTGAAATGTAAGGAAAACACCCATCAGCCCAGCCACAGTTTCTAAGATTCTCCAAAAAGATACTGTGACTGAGAACTCCTTATGAGATGGGACTATTTATCCTTATGAGATGGGATTTATCCTTATGAGATGGGATTATTTCCATAATGCACAGATAGAAAAGCAAAGGAGGTACATCCCAACCAGTTCAGGTGGGATCTACTATCATTCTCTGCAGAAGCAAAAGTAAGGGGGAGTTTGCTCCACCTGTTTTCCTTAGCACCTGAGCTGATCAGTGCTGTGTGCTGGTGGCACAACTGCATGAGCTGTTGGATTCTAAAGGCACCAGATCACTCAGCAGAATGAAGCAGAGAGATGGGAATAAAAAGGTGAAAACACGAGGCTGCAGCATCAGCCAGCCCCTCTATCCTTCATTTCAGCTGAGAGGGCCCTGCTCAATGCCACCTGGTAAGATCACTGTCCCATTGGCTCTTCCAGCAGGGAATTGAGACACACATGTAACACACTCCTCCTGTCGATTCCCTGGCTCTTCCTGGAGCCCAGTTGTCCCAAGTGTCTCAGAGTAAAATGCCAGGTTAGCACCTGCAGCTGGGAGGTGTGAACCGCAGCAGCCAGAAGGAAGGCGATGGATGGGTCCTCCTGGTCTGCCAGCTGCAAGGTTTTTGTGAAATGAGACTTTTGCCCAACGTTCTTGCCATGGTGCCTGAAGGAGGTGCATGCCCAGTCCCTCCTTTCTGGGCACGTGGGACGTCTATGCCTCCTCGCTGCCTCGCAGGTCTTGCAGCTCAGTCATGGCTTTGGCCGAGAGCTTCTTGCGGCGGAAGGCGGCTGCAATCTCCTCAAAGGACTTTCCCTTTGTCTCCGGGACTTTGAAGTATGCAAACAGGAAGAAGATGAGGAGCAGACCCGCGAAGATGGCGAACACGTATGGTCCACACAGATCCTGCAGTGGGAAAAGGGGACACCACCATCAACACCACAGGGATGCTTCCCCTTCCTGCCCTGCGTGGCTGAGGTGCCCAGCCAGACTAGGGGATGGAGATCTGGGAGGCACAGCCACATCCTGCTGGGCTTCGGGAGCCCAGCAGGGGGGTCAGGCCAGTCACTTGTTTGTGTGTTTTGGGGGATGTCTCACCGCTATGTACTGGAAACACATTCCCACGATGAAGTTGCAGGCCCAGTTGCAGAAGCCGGCGACGGCGATGGCGGCGGGGCGTGGGCCCTGGCTGAACAGTTCGGCGACGATAAACCAGGGGATGGGCCCGGGCCCCACTTCGAAGAAGATGACGAAGAGGAAGATGGCAACCATGCTGACATAGCTCATCCAGGCAAACTGGCTCTGCAGGAGGTTGGTGTCAGAGTCCCAACACAACTCTGATTAATTATCGCTAATTACTTTATTTAGGCTCCTTTTTCAGAAATTTATTTGCTTACTCGGTTCAGACAAATGGGGACTGGGTGTGAATAATTAAGGTTTTAAACTCTTGTGCAAGGTGCTGGCTGGGCATGTGGTGCCAGCATTGCTGCCTGGAGGAGTTCACAGCCATCAGCTCAGCTGTTACTTTGAGCCCTCTCCTTGCCTGCAGCTCAGCAAAATGAGGCAGAACAGCACCCTTTAATAACCAGGGTGTTCAGCAAAGAAGGCCACCCACTCCTTATCTATTTTTTCATCTTGACAGGGGCTTGCACCAGTGGTTTGGACTGACTTTGATGGGATCTTCTCTTGTTTTCAAACCAGGGAGAAGAAATGGAGAGAAATCCTTACCAGGAGCACAAGCCCAACTGTCATGGCCACGGCGCTGATTAACATGCCCATCAAACCAGCCAGGAACAGGGACCGCCTGCCTGCCTTCTCCACCAGAAAGACCTGTAGGAACACATGCAGCAGGTCAGTGTCCAGCACCACCACACTAAGGGTCAGGTCCATGAGCAATACACAACCTGTTACCACTGCCACACTGCTCTTTTGCTCTTTCAGCTCTAGTGGTGGAGACTTATGTGCTGGTTTCCAAGTGACAGAAACCACTGTTGGCTGCTGGGGAGGCAAACTGAGCAGTCACCCTGCCAAGGGCAAGGCAAAGGCACATATACTCAGAGCCCATGCATTTCCAAGCTCTCAGGACTTCCCACTACTCCTACACATGAATTGCTGACTGTGGACTTTCTCTCTCTCTCCCTTTTTTGCTTCCAGGAACTAAAAACTTACTAGGTCTGCATTAGTTTGAAATCAGCCTTCAAAATGTAGCATGATTCAGCTCACATCACGGGCCATTGCACCTTGTGTGTCCTAGGGCAGGGATAGTTGTGTAGCAGTTGCAGTCAGGATTTTTTTCTCCAATCACTTCCAGACTCCTTTTGGTTCCCTGGTATTCACAAAGCTTAGTTTGCTCCTTCTCAACTCCTCTTGGTGAACTGCAGTCATCTCACCCAGCTTTTGACAGATACCTAAGTCTGTACCAGACACCTCACCTGGCTGGGAGCTGTAGGTCCCTCCAGACAGGGAGCTGTAGGTTCCTCCAGAGGACAGTGCAGCTGGCCTGGCCTAACCATGCAGCAGCCTCTGAGGCTGCCCACTCCTTCCCCTCTGCTTGAAAGGACACCTCTGGCCAGCAGCTCCACCTTTCCTGCCATTACAGCCACGATTTACACCTCCCAGAGCCTGTCTCTTTTGCTGGAGGCAGTTCATGTGCTGACATGTGAAGTTGCAGAGGATGAGTCTCTGCTCCCTTCTCTCCTAGCCAAGGTCCCAGCTGTCAGCACTTCTGCCTTTTGATCAGGGTCTGTCATTTATTGACAAAGGCAGGTAATTTTTAAGTGCTCATGGACAAAAGAAGCAAAGAACAAATACTCAAAGCTGCAAGTACCACAGCCCTTGGGTGGGGATCAAACTACAGGATACCCTCCATGCTGAAGAAAGGCTTCTTCCAGCTGCACACCTCTGTGCCTCATTTCACAATAAACATCCCATTTTGTCCTCAGTACAGGGCCTATGATGGACTTTCTCTAAGGCAGAGTCACTCCAAGACCTCCTGTCTCACACGTGCTGGAGTACAAATGGTTTGGTTTGGAAGAGACCTTAAAGATCATGCAATTTCACCCCCCTGTCATAGGCAGGGACACCTTCCACAAGACCAGGCCTGGCCTTGGACAGTTCAGGGATAGGGCACAACATCTCTGAGAAATCTTTGCCAGTGCCTCACCATCCTCACAGACAAGAATTTCTTTATAATATCTAACCAAAACTTGTCTCTGTCAGTTTAAAATTATTCCTCCTTTCCCTAAATCTCCTGGAGCTGGGTATTTCTGCCTTGCAGCCAGTCCTGCAGAATGTTGGTGAAAGTCCTTTACTCTCTAAATCTCCTGACAGATATGAGGGAAATAGGCTTGGCATTTCCTGATCTTATATTAATGGCCACATTATAAAACAAATTGCCAGCTGATAGGAATAGTGTTAATCCTCTCAGGAGAGAGACAAACGAAGGGAAGGTCTGTGGAAACAGAACCATCCTTTTATTGCTGCAGAGCCCTGCCTAAATAGGATGAGGATAGGTGCTGGATTACTTTTATTACTGTGGAATAGCCTTTGGAAATCACTCGTGCAGGTGCTATGTACATACAGAAAACAGTTTGAAAGATAACAGGTAGGAGCAGACTGTGAACCAGTGACTTCCCCTTTGCAGCCCCCATCCCATGCCTGCTCCCTGGGGAAATAGGACTTGCAGAATTGCAGTCTCAAGGGCAACTTTTATTTTGAGGGGAAATGCAGAGTTTTCAGAGCTTCCCTGAACACAGTGGTACAGTTTCCACTCACGAGGCATTTAGCAGTGCTGATCAATAACAACAGACTCTGTGTCAAAGCTTGAATTTTCAAAGGAACTTGCCCAGGGAATGATTTTTCCCTGTAAGGCATTCAGGGTCAGTCCTGCAGCATTGCAAATCCCAGCTCCAGGATAAAATCATGTTTCAAAACCGTGTTGTAGCTCATGTGTCTTTGCAGTGCAGGGGGCAGAAGTGTTTACTTACAGAGATAACCGTGAAGACCGTGTTCACCACTCCAACACCGATGGTTGCATAAACTGGTTGGTCAACCCCAGCTCTCTCAAAAATGTTTGTGGAGTAGTAAAAGATCTATCAGAATACATCAGGAGGAAGGATTAGGCAACAGGGCTGGGGAAACTTTTTGTTCTCATGAGGGAAGAGTTGCGCTTGCTTGGCTGAGATGTGGCGTAATTTAATTATGATTAATTTTTCAGCTTTTAATGGCTTGTTAGAATAATTAAGGCTGAAAATTTCAAAGGAGCCTGAGGGAGTTAAAAATCCTGTTGAAATTCCCCTCTTGAGCTACTGCATTTGCACATTAAATCTGTTTTCTATGGTTAATCCAGATCTCCAGCACTGAGCACTCCAGACAAATATCTTAACATGACTGAGTTTTACATTAATTTTAAAATATTCTCATTGTAATGACTCCCATTTCTTTCTTCTCTCCAGGAAAAAGGTGATTCCTTTCTGGTGAAAGTTAAGGGCAGGAGCTAAATGGGTGGCTGACCCAATGGCAGGTGGATGGGCTGGGCATCCCTATGTGCTGCTTAATGCTTCTGGGTGTCAAATGGTGATTTCTGGTATTCCAGGAGGTGATGCAAAAGTTGTTTAGCTAGAAATGGCTAGAAAACAGTGATTCTGGGCTGAACATGAAGTCATTAAAGAGAGCAAACTGCTGACAAACTCGGATAGGTGCAGGGATAGGAGGGCTCAGCATGGGCCTGCTGTGCCAGCTGGTTTTGTGCTGGGCTCCCTCCCACCCTTCTCCCCTCCTGCCCTCCCACTGCCAGCTTGACAGGGACCCAGGAGCCCACTGCAGCCATGGGAAAGCCTTCTTTCATCCCTGCATGGCTTGGAAGGATCCAGAGCTCAGCATGGATCTCTTGAAAGACAAACATTTTTGGGAGACTCACCGCGTTGATTCCCGAGAACTGCTGGGATATTTGCACCATCAGTGCCACAATGACAGCCTGCCTGTACTTGGAAGAGGTGAAAAGCTGTTTTATGGAGACTTTCTTCTCACTAGCAGCTTCTTGCTTTTCCTTTTCCATCTCTTCAATCTCTTTCATAGGATCATAGTTTCCTCTAAGCCTTTTCAAATCTTAGGGAGAAAAAAAGATTGACATTTTATTTTCAGTGGTAGATAAGGTGTAAATGTAAGGACAAGAATCTCTTTAGCCAAAACTCAGGCTAAGCCAACCACATTGACAGCTGTGTCCTCTTGCTCTGAGGGTTCCTATGGCACATTTAAGGATCCAGGGTGCATCTGCTTGGTCAGGGGCAGCAGCACATCAGCTCTGCAACAGCCCTGAGACATCACTCTCAAGCCTCATTCACCAGCAGTGCTGCTTAGTCCCATGCAAACATCTCAATAGTTTTTGATCCAGAGCTAGTTTGTATGTCAGCAGCTCAGAGCATGAGATGGAGCAACCACAGTCACATGGGAGTCCTCAGCCAGGCTTTTCCTTCTGTGTTTAATACTGTGTACAGTATCAAAACAACTTTAGACAAGCCCAGAAAGTGTATCTTACTTTTTTTAGCTTCCTCCACCTTCCCCAGTTTGATGTAAAGGTATCGGGGGCTCTCAGGGCACAGTAAGAGCAGGAAGAACTGCAGCAGGGCAGCCACGCCAGACAGACCAAGGAGCAGGGGCCACATCTCGTCGTTGCCCAGTAGAAAGTCTAGTCCAAGGACCTGGAATAACAGAGGCATGTTGGAATGGGAGTAGGAAGAGAAAGCAATTGACCACTATGGGGTTTTGAAGTGACAAGCTGGAGGAAAACTAGAAGCACATACCCAACTCTTTTTCTGGATGTGTTTGTTTTCTGTACATTTATGTGCCCACCTGTTGTGTAGCTGGGACTTGAGCCACAGTGGGCAATCCTGGTGGGGGCTTTGGGCTCCCTGCTTCCCTGATAAAGCCATTTTTGAGAACCTCATTATAAAGGGTCTCATGCTCAGGATCCAGCCTGATGTTGATGAGATGCTGAAAAAACTTCCTCAGGGAGAGGAGAAATTGTTTACAGAAGTATTTTTTATTTCTTGAGAAGTCGTCTTTGTTAGGACACCTCTCACTCAAGGCAGGGATTTAACCCCATCAGAGCAGATTGTTCTGCAAACTCCTTCAGTTTTGGGGTGGAATGGTGAACCATGCCCCAGTATATCACTGCAATACCCTCTGTGTGTGTGTGTGTTTTCCTTCTTACCTGGCTGAAGAGGATACCCGTGACGATAGCGAGCTGGTGCAGCGTCCCCAGCGCTCCTCGCAGGGCCGTGGGAGAGACCTCGCTGACGTACATGGGCACCAGCCCAGAGGAGAGCCCTGCACCAAGCACACATGAGGTGGGTGTCACCTCTGCTAGGCACAGCTCAGCAGCCAGCAGAAACCCCTTCCCAAAGGGAAAAGGAGGATGGAGCCTGTGTGCTGCATCCCACACCCACCAAGCCCCTCACACCTGGCTGGGAACCACCTGCACCTTGGAAAGGTGCTGGGGTGTCCCTGCATTCAGAGCCCCAAACTGGGAAGCCTTTTGAACACACTCATCAGAGCAGGGGTTGTCTACTGGGAGAAGTTGTCAGAGGGCAAAGAGCTTTCTTAAAACTTGCCTTGAAACCTTGGTGTGGAGTGTAGTATTTGAATACCAGTAGCAGTGATAAAGAGCTGTTATTTCTAATTCTAATGTAATTCCCTATTATTTACTGGCTATTGTATCCTCTCTGTGCACAGTGGTCTGTTCTCTCTGTCTAGGGAAGCTGTTAACCAGCCTGGCTAGTGATCTGCTGTTAGAGCAGCCACCAGCAAGACCCATCCTTGAGATACAGAGGGACCTGCTCCTTTGTAGGATATGTAAAATGAACATATGATAGAGCCAACCCAAATGCTTCTGGGAAAGATCCTGGATCGAGAAGGGCAGACATAGGGAGAAGAGGGAAATTCTCACCTATGGAAGCCCTTCTGAGCTAAAAAAGGGTTAAAGAATACAGGAAGCTCTGAACTGCAGCCCTGGAGCAAGCTGCCAAGGAGCTGCTCTCAGTGGCTGGCCCAGCCTGGACTCACCGCAGTACAGCCCTGTGACCGCTCTCCCGGAGATGATGAGGATGTGGGAGGGCCCAAATTTCGCCAGCCCCATGAGGAGGTTCCCAGCAATGGACAGGACATTCACCACCAGCATGGCTTTCACCCTGCAAGGCAGCAGCAGCACAGCTCCTCTGGCACCTCGCTCAGCCAAAGCAGCCATTGCAACACACAAGAGGAACTATGAAGTGACTTACTCAGTACTACAGGGGAAAAACAGTGATAGCAGGCACTACAAAATATGGGGCCAGGGTGCCTCATAGTAGAGTAGTTAAAATTATATTATAAATGATACTATACATCCTGTGCAAATACCATTCAGATGTCCTCCTCTTCCTTTTGCCATGGAAAGAAAAGAGGGAATTGAGCAGTTAATCAAGGCTGGTCATCAGCTGCTGTCTGAAATGCTCAAGTTGCAATAAAGTGTCTGATTTGTAACTGAGGATTTTAATAAGCCCAACCTCTGTGATGGTTGAAACGGTATTTTGGAAATTGGAGGGTTTTTTTCCTTCTCCTAAATTGCTGAAAATAACACAAATTGTATTTCTGCAGGGAGGAAATGGCTCCATGAAAAATCAATCAGAAGGGGGAAGAATCAGTCAGAAGGGTTTGGGCTGTGGCACAGAGTCACAGCACACATGAGCCTCTCACCTCCCAAGCCGGTCGCCGATCCAGCCCACGGTGAAGGAGGAGACCACGCCACCGATGGCGAACACGGACACGGACAGGGACCAGTACATGGTGAGGATGTGTGGGGAGGTAGTGAGGTCCTTGCTGGTGTCAGTCAGGGGTGGGAGTGTGCCCTCTGTGCCAGCCTGGAGAAGTGTGCCATCCTCCCCAGAGGCATTGGTGGTGTATCTGTCCGGGGGGACAATGCCCAGCACGCGCCCATAGTGCGCTTCTATCACCTGTGACAGGCAGAGAAGGAAAATGCTCTCAGCTCAGATCTATAACCACCCTAACCCCTGTTTTGGATTCTTTTCTGCCTCAGGAAAAGCTTTTCAGTGCAGGCTCTGCAGGGGTGAAATCTTGGGGTCCCCCCAGCTCCTCAACATCCAGACCCCAGCAGGGAGGGGCCACAAGGTCAGGCACAGAGCATTCCCCCTCCCGGGCTGAGTGTGGTGTCTGGATTTGGCACTGGATTTGGTGGTGCAGTCCCTTGGCTCGGGCACAGGGACTGTGTTGCAATGGGGACAGCTCCACTGTGTGCAGAGCCCCGCTCCTTTACCCAGGGAAGTGCCAGTGGAGGGTTCTGGCCATGTTCTCACCCCACTGCTTTGTTGTGGGGGCTTTGTTCTGTGGGGGAAACTGCCTGGGAAGGGACAGCCCTCCTGAGGGCTTCTGCAAGGGACAAACTGGCCCTAGCTGTCCTGAAGCTGCAGTTCCTTGGCCATGTACAGCTTGAGGGGCTCAACTTACCTTCTGGGGGGCATTAATGACCCCCAGGCTGTAGCCATACTGGAAGAAGCCCAACACCGCAGTGAAGACAGAGAGGACCAATGTTCCCGTGAGGTGCTGGGGCAGGAAGCAAAGAACAACCTCATAATAACAGTCCTAGCAGTGCCCAAAACTGGGAGAAGGCTGCACCCCATCCCTATCCCAGGGAATCCTGCTGCCCAGCTGGCTGGGACAGTGGCATCCAGGGACGCTGCTGCAGCAGCACAGGTGGTTGGCTCTCTCCAAAGCAGAAGGAAAGCCCCTGGGGACAGGCAGGATCAGGCCCCCAGGACAGAGTGTTGTTGTCCCACAATGACAGTCCAGCTCTCCCTGCTGCACTGCCTGTCCTGGCCCTGGAGATTGCAGGAGCCAGAGTTCTACCCAGTACAGCAGTGCAAGAAGCAGCAGCAGCAGCAGTGTGTTGTGCCCCATCCCCACCCCTGGAGCACAACAGCTGGGAAAAAACACCAAAAGGGTGTTTTTCAGCAGTGCTGTTTCAAACATTTTTGCCTTCCATCAAAGTTAAAATTATCCAACAGAGCTCTTAAAAATAAAAAATAACCCCTTGGCCCTTTCCCCCTTTTCCCCTGTGCACAATTAATTAGCAGAGGGGATTTTTCTTTGTTTTGTTGGTCTTAGTAGGGGATTGCTCAGTGCTGTGCTCCTGCAGAAATTCTAGTCATTTCACTAGAAAGTCTAGTGCAAAAATACCAGCAAGCCATGATTACCTTCTCTGTCTGCATTTTCCTTTTCTCATCCACCTCGCAGCTCCTCCGCCCTCCTTCTGGGAACAGTCACTGTCCTGGGCTGCAGAGCAAGGTTGAGGGCTTGGGCAGGGAAGGAAGGACAGCAGAGCTGGGATGGAGGCAGGAAAACGGGCTGGGGCTTGGAGAGATGGGACTATATCAACTCTGGAGTTAATGAGAAACCCAAGTCTTCCACGCATTATTTGGCCACTGCTCAGCTCAAAGCAGCCACCACCAATCCCCGTGTTTGGGACACACACGAAACAATGGGAGACCTGCAAAGACATAGAGTGGATCTGGAAAATTCAAATTACTCAGCTGCAGGGCTGGTTTGGGGCTGTCCCTCAGCTGAACCGTTGGAAATGTGACATGCCAGGGGCTTGAGAATACCCCAGAGCCTGTTTTGAGATGCTCAACTCCTTCCTCGGTTTCTGTGCTGGGTGTACATGTCACATCACAATCTCCTTGCTGAATCAGGGAGAAAAAACCTCTCCAGCACATGTAGCAAGGCAGCTAGAAAATGACTAAGTGTTTTATTTAAATATCACTTAGCACCTGCTTTAAAATATATTCATGTGTGTATATCACGTAGAGAGCCACATATAAACACAGATGTATACAGGTCTCTCTGTGTATCCATACACAGACACCTGCACACACAGAGCCCCCTCAGCAGGCAGCTCTAATGCCAGTACACACCTATCAGAGGAGACAGCTGTGTGTGTTTATGGACAGAAAACACAGCAGAATTACCCAGAACATGACAATAAAAGAAGCTTTCTTTAAAAATCCCAGTGGTGTGAACAGTGAGCCTTTCAGCACCACCAGCTGATGGCTGCACTGTCAAATATTGTGGGTTCTGGGAAATCCTGGCAATGCTGCCAGATATTTTTGCCTTGGCTCACTCGGTTTTCATGAACTTTGCACATCTGCCCAAGCTGGTCTGAGCTGGTCTCGCTCTGGCTTGGGCTTTGCTGTCCTTGACATGGTCAGAGAGAGGAGCTGCAGGGCTGGGGGGACAGTGGCATCCTTAGCGGCAGCAGACCGTGCCAAAGGCTGAGTCAGCCAGGAAGGTGATTAATGCTGATTAAAGTCATTATCTTCCAGATCAGCCCCTCATGGGTCCAGCAGCCAAGTTACAGCACTCCTTGGATGATGCTCTCAGTCAGGCAGGCTTCACATGGGCACAAAATGTACTTTCTACAGAGGAAGAGCAAGAGAAAAAACAACAAAGATGAGTGTAAGACCACTAATCTTTGCACTGGTCTCCAGTAAAGTAAAACTTTAACTGGAGGAGGAAAGTTCATTGCATTAAACAGGCTTTGATTCTAGCCACAGCACCTGCATTCCCCTCTTGGGCTGCTGGAGCTGTGACAGGAAGGGCCCCAGGGCTGAGCTTTTTAGTTTTCCCCAATATTTGTCCTTCCTGCTGAGCCCTTTGCCAATGGTGTTTATTTGCTTGCTCTGTGTGGATACCCAGGCATTTACAAGCAGTTTCTTTGCATTGCAGTTAAATACCTTCACAATGGGACTGGTGGGATTTGACAATTAAGATACCAGGCCACTTTAGCTTGAATCAGAAAACAAATGGCCTGACCCAAGACCCCACACCAAAATCTTCAGGCACTATGGAATCCTTGCCAGGAGAGATGTTCCCCTCCAGGATTCCCCTGTACCCCTCTGGGATCCCCATCCTGTTGCAGGTGCCTGGCCAAAAGAGGATGATGCTTTTCCTCCCTACTCTTCCCAGCCCAACATACCAGGAGCAGAGTGGCCTTTCCATGTTCTCCCCACTGCTGCTTAGAGCAGAACCTTCCTGTACTCCAGCTTCTTGGGATGGGGTGTGGAGCAGCTGGAGCAGTGCTGGGGAGGCAGGGGTGAACATCACTCACCTCTCCAGGAGCAGCCCTTTGACTTCCATGGAAACTTTGGATGCCAAAGGCTGGAAGCCCCACAATCAGACATATCCCTCAGCCAGGTCTGCTAGCAAAGGGCATGGAGTTATGCCAGGGTTTTCCCATCCCTCCCTGGCCCCTCTTACCCTCCCTGCCAGGCAAGATGCTGTGACCCAGTGCCAGGGCTGCCTCACCTGTGCCTCTGAGCCCCTGGCTGGTGCCAGCTAGGCTGTCACACACTCCTCCACAGCCTGGCCCCAGGCAATTTAAGCACATACTGAACTCTCAGTGGCACTAACAGACTCCAGACCCTGTGTTTCTCTGAACAGGGCGCTGGATGTGGCTGTGCTGATTGACAGAGGCCAGCTTGAGGCTGGTCCTGAGGCTCATGGATGGGAAAGGTTGGTTTGTAAATCTTCTTCTCACTGCAATCACTTCCCAAAGGAGCTGATTGTTAGCTTGGTAAAGAGAAGCACAATGTTCCTACAGGAGAGAGAACTAGGCCTGGGTCCACCAGAATGAATGATCTGCCCATCAAATCTCTTGCACATCTGACAGCCAGTTGTGGTCACAGTCCAGAGCGTGCAGAGAGTGGCACAGCACAGCCCAAAGCAACTGCCCCATCCCATGGCTGGTGAGCCTGGCCAGGCAGTGGTTAGGTGATTGGCAGACAACAGGGCCTGCATTATTGCTAATGCTTTATTTAAATAATAAAGTGCAAGAACTGTGCATAATGTTAGGCAGAATTGCCATGCTTATTGCCTACTCTGTGTTGTGTGTACTGTAATTGGTGTTGCTGATAATCTAATGCTGTGTGATAAAAGCAAAGTTTATGGTGGGGCTCTGCTTTTGAACAGCTGAACACGATTGTTGCCTCAGTGGAAGGAATTCAAAGATTCCAGAGGGGCTGTGAGGCTATCCCCAGGTGCTGGGGTAATTTGCACATCCATTTTACTGCCTCGAGGTCATTCAGAGACAGCTTTGATGTTAAAAAAACGGGGAAAGTATGCCACAAACTGAAACAAAACAAGGAAGAAAAGGTAGATCTGGTCTGCAAGACTCTGGCTCTCTCAGAGCAGGCTGATGTAGCACATCAGTGGCTGGCACAAAACCAAAATTATGTTTGTTAATTTCTCCCCTCTAAGCACATCAGCTGAGGCAGGCAGCAGTGCTGGGGCCACATCTGAGACAGCAGCTCAGGCTGATAAAACACATTTAGCAGAGAATTTGGTGCATTTACAGCACTGCTATAAAGATACCAGAGGTTAATGAGCCCCTTCCCACCCCTAGCTCTGGGTGGTGCAGCATCCCCCAGAACAGAAAAACTGGGAAGCAAACCCAGCAAACCTCTCCTGCTGCAGGTCCCGACTGCACAGAGGGAAGTGGCAGCACAGGGCAGGACACGGTGACAGACATCCTGTGCCAGGAGCTGCAGCCTTACTGCTGAGGAATCTCTGCTGGATCTCCTCAGAGCTGTGCCCAGACACAGGCAGGGTATGACATGGAGCTCCACCCCACAGCTTTGGGAACAGGCAGTTTCAGTCTCTGCTGGCCTACAGGATGCTCACACTGGCCTCAATTACAGAGCATCAAATTGTTGCACAAGCACAAAAGGACCTTAAGTGGCTCACACCAAGGCAATGAACTGCAGCACAACTTCAACCAATTTCAGCAACCAGTCCAGCTCTGGGGCTGGGGCCAGGGTCACCTTGAGCATCCCCATTCTGTCCCAAAATATGTAGTGTGAACCCCCAAACCATATCACAAGAAAAAGGCCATTTGATAATAATTCTGGAACAGGTTTGAGAAGATTCAGTTTCCCCAGCCTTACCTCTGAGCATCCTTCACCTGGCAGTGGTACCCAGCAGGTCCCCAGGGTGCTGGAGCTAACCACGACCCTTGCATGGCCTCATGCCGTTCTCAGGGCTTTTCTTCCACTTACCAGGACTCATCCCTGAAGTTATACAACTTTTCATAGCAACTCTGTAAATAACTGAATCTGCAACAGGCTCAAGCGACCCCTGCATGCACAGACATTACTGCTTTTTCCTCCTGCAGCACTGAACAGCCGAACGAATAAATTTCCTTTCCTGGGCAAAACCAGGGTTTTTAAATGAGCCCCAGGCTTTATTTCTTTACACACTAATAATAAGTAGTTTCTGAGAGCATTGATCAACCATAACCACATTTTACTTACAGCAAAAGACAAGCAAATCAAAGCTAGTAACATTTGGAGGGGAAATGTCTTTATAATAATCATGGGTTGATTTTGTAGGAGTTTTCAGGTGGTGATGGTCCATCAAGACATCCCTTGGCCACTGCTCACTGCTGGGCAGCATCACAAGGGACGTGTCCCACCTCCCTGCTGTTTTGGAACTCATCCTGTTCCAAACCCACCTTCCCAAGAGTCTCCAGACAAAGGCCATCATGACTGGGAGTCCTGAAAATCCCCTTTACCTCCATGTCCTCCAACACCCCAGGATTTATTTACCCAAACATAAAAGGCATGGCTTAATGGTGAAGTTTTGTGTTTTATTGTGGTTGGCACCAGAAAAGCATTTGCTCTGTGTTATCTTCATACACACATGCCATAGACAAGACTGTGGTAATACTGGCTTCTTGTGATTTTTGTTTCAAATGATTCTGAGATTTAAAAAAATACATTCACAAACCACCTGAGTCGTTTAAATTCAACGACTTCCTTCTATTTCATCACTGTACCCAAAAAACCCATAAGAACAAAAATCATCCAAAGCTGTGCATTTGTCACTTGAAGTAGAACAAAAACACCCCAAAACAGTTACCAGTTTGCAACACAATAAAAGCTCTGGGCTTTATTTGATTTGTATTTTAACCACAATGAAAATACAAAGAGCTGGTGGCAATCAGTGTTTGTGATGGGATTTGAAGACCAGTATCGTGGTCCTGTGGCCATCCCTGCACTCTCAGGCTGCACCAGCCCAGTGGGAGGGTGCCTGGTGCTGGAAGAAGGCACCACAGAGCATATCCCACCTGTTTTTTCCTCGACTCCACATCCTGGGAGTCCCACCACTGGCAATCCCTGCGGTACCAAACCCTGACACCCTGCTCACAGAATGCTTCAGGTGAGGGTGGCCCAGCCCACCCCATCCCCGCCACCCCACACCACCTCTTACCCTTGATAAAGATTCAAGTTTGACCAAGTCCTGTTGATTTAATCATTTTTTAATAAAGCCATCATTACTGAGTACACCAAGATTGCCAGTTAAGCTCTCTATATGTCGCTGGAGGTAACAGCGCTGTGATCGACAGCGGAACAGAAAAAAACCCAAACGAAACCAAACCAAAAAACAAACCCCAACTGAAACGAGGTAGGTTAAAACCAGCAACACAGACCTTGTTATGCGACACCCCAACACCACAGGCGGCCATGCTTGCAGCTACTGAGAAAGAAAACCCCAGATACGCACTGAAAACAGAAATCAACTGAGCAGAGTTTATAAGGACACGATTCAACCTGAACTAAACACACACACACGGTTCGGCACAGATGTTGTCTTTCACTGTATGTTGGGTAATTCCTAGGGAGTGGAGGGGGTGGAGAACGAGTAGATTCAGACCCTTGGCCGAAGAAACCACACATATATATATTTTTTAAGCTCTTTACAAGCCCAATCCAGCAACGTGGGGGACAGCAGCTTGTTTCGTGGTCCCCATCCCTGCGCCGGCTGCTTCCGCACTCCGGTGCCCGGCTCCGGACTCAGGGGAGCGAGCGCCCACAGCCCTCGGCAGCGGGGCCCGGTGCCCACGGCACCCCAGGAGCCCAAAGCCCCTCGGGGCGAGCCCGGGGCTCCTGTGGCCGCCCTCTCTCTCCCATCCCCTGTCCCGGTGCCCCGGCCAAAGCCCCGGGGCAGGCGGGCACCGCCGGAGCAACAAGAAATGGCACCTCTGTCCCTATCAAGACACACCATTATGTGAAGATCCATATAGAAATATGGATTGACAGACTTGACAAAAATGGTAGCTGATTTTTATTAGTCTAAGGCTAGTAGTTTAGCCATTTAAAATCCATTTCCCAAAAGAGGGGAAAAAAACCTATTATTTTTTCTCTTCTTTAAAAATCCGTTAAGCCGTTGCTGCCAAAAGCAACATGTAAATGTTGGTGAAGGCAAAAGATTTCTAAAATTACCCAGCTATATGGTTATGGCCTTCATCACAAAGATAAAAGGTACATTTATTGTGCTGTCTCTCACCAGATTTAATTGGTAACTTTACAACATACTATATATTTGATGCTAGCAGGCAGACAGAATTAAAAACAGACTTTTTGACACTGTTTCTTTCCCCGTTCTTACAAAGTAGGGGGACAAAGAAAAAAGTAAAACTAAAAAATAAAATAAAATAAAATAAACCAAAGGAAAAAACTCATAACCCACTATAACACAGCGTAATCAGGAGACCTCGGGGGGTCCAAGCGTGAAAGTCCATCCCTGGCTGCAGTCCCTGCCCCGGGGCTGGCGGCGCCGGGGGAGCGTGGGGAGGGGGTTCCTCGGCGCCCTCTGCACCTGCCTCTACAGTGTTAGTCCACGTGTTTAATGTCCTTTAAATTAGAAATAATGCCATGGTGGTGAGTGCCAAGTGCTCCTCTGTTACCAGTTCATCATGGAGTTTCTGTTGAGGGTCATGAAAAACACTTGGCTGCTTCCTCCAGATCTCACCGATGCAAAAAATACCTGTTTGGAAGGAAAAAAAAAAACCCTTTATTAATACTTGGGGGATGGAGCTAACACATGCCAGACTGGGATTAAACTGAGCCACTCATTAGTAAATACAGTAATTAAACCTCCTTCTCCCTCACTACCAAAAAGAGTTTGGAATACCTTAAAAATACCAGGTTTATCACATTTTACTGCCACAGCATCATTTCTTATGAAGTACTAACAAAAAACTGCTGTCAGTGGTCTGGATCTTGCTAAACATTCACCATTTGGGTCAATATCTGCCTCAGTCTGAAATGGCTTTTTTTGGGAAAGCTACTCCTGGTATTTCAGCTATTCAGGGAAGTAAAGCCCAGAAAAACGACTTCCCTTCAACATGCTCAAAGCACAGGAACATACCAGGACTCTGTATGAAGAAAAGGGGTTTTGGTGCTTCTGGCAGGATCCACCAGCTTTTGATCCCAAGGGGAGTCTTAAAAACTAAGTAAGTTATAATTTGCAAATATTGAAGGGAACAATCTGAAGCCTCTGTCCATATTAAAACCAAAAATTATTCAATCTTACCAGTTTAACCAGTTCTCCAGAAAGAGAAACATCTGGGTTTAGCATTTGAAACCCATCAGTGATCAGTTGGTTCCAGTACTTGAGAAAGATCAAGGTGTTTTTTTCCCAGCTTTGTTAGATTACACTTAAACTTACATTCAGTTTCTTGGGCAGCTTCCCATGACATGCTCAGCTGCAAAGTGAGGATTCCTTTTCCTGCAGAGCTTCAGCCTCCCTCCATGCCCTGGGAAGGGCAGTGCTCAGCTAATGAGCAGCTGCTCACTGAAGTGATCATGGCCTCAAAGCTCATTTACTGCATTATCAAACCCTGCTCTGGGGACACAGCAACTTGGTTTCTTCATTGCTTTTGTGATCATGTTCATTATGAAAGATCTCCCTGCTGCTTGGTCCTGACTTATCTTAGTGAAACCTTGTGAGAGGAGGGGACACCACCAGCACAGACAGACCTCAGCAATTAACCATCTCTTCCATGCAAAAATGCCTTTTTCTCCACCAGTGTCTCCTCATTCCCTGCCCTCCTGGCACCTGTGGCAGGGGTCATCTACATGACAGCCATGCAGCTCTGGTGACCCTCCAGAGCAGTATTTATCACTGCTATCCACAGAAACGGATGAGGCTGTAAGAGGAAAATAATTTAAGATGCATCAAAATGTTTCTGCACCAGAGCACAAATCAGGGTCACTTACACACCCTTGCTGCTGCTCAACTTTTAGAGTTCATTTGGCAGCCTCAATTTAATGTCCAAATGCAAGAATTGGGAGGAAGTCAAGCCAAGTCAAGGCAGATCTCAGCTGGATGTGGAAGAGATCTTGCAGGGTGAGGTCTCCATCCACTGGAGAAAATTAACGGGGAATAGGCCTATGGGCACTGCTAATTAAACAGGACCTTCACATTAATTATTAACCTCAAGACAAACCAGACATAAGGTCTAAAAGCACCTTGTAGCTCACAGCACAGACAGAAGCTTTGAAGTGGACTTACCTTATCATTTCTTTCACATAGAAACTTTAACCTTTGAGCTCTCTTGTGCATAAATACTCCATCCAAATGTCCTGTCTCCACTGACCGGATTTCAATAGCTTTCTCTCCCCAGCCCATTATTTGATTGGAATGAATGTAGGCTGTCAAAAGGAAGCGTTTGGCAGGTGTTACAACTTGTGTTGAGTTAAATATTGTGCAATGGGCAGAAAAGCTCTCATCAGCTGTTACTCAAAGCCTAAGCAGATCAATGGCAGAGCTCTGATGGCCATGTGTGTGCCTGCAGGGACAGCAGCCTTTTCAGAGCACTTTTCATCCAGAAATTGCTGAGAAATTTAAACAGAAGCAGCATCATTTCTTCCAATTTCGGAAGGTGAGGAGCTAGGCAGTGTTTTGCCTCCATGGGTTGTGGATATGAGCAACAGCAGAGCCAGAAGAGCAACTCAAGGGCTCCCAGCTCCACACTCAGCCCCCCTCCACTCAACACAGTATCCCACCAGTGCAACAGCTTGCATCATCTCACATTTATCTTGTACTTATACTCGAAAAGTTCAAGTCTTCAAGAAATCACTTGCTTTTATTATGGAGGACCAAACTGCAGAGATTTAGCAACTGCCTCTCATAGCTGGCTGAGGGAAATCCCCTTTGATAAATGCCCAGGTGACTCCATCTCAGCATTCTCAACTCCTCATCTTACTTGTGGCTTGTATTTTAAGCAGGGGAAGAGGAGGGCTTGACCTACCCACGGAAGTAGGCATTTCTCCCCACTGCAGCACCACGTCTTTAGTTATCCGTCCGTAGGTGTTCACGTAGACACCTTCGTCCTCATAGCACACCAGCATCTCCATCCCATCCGTCTTGGGCAGGATGACAATGGCATGAGGAGTAATATTGCCCTGAATCTGCAGTAAAACACACCCTGAGAGTCAGAATTACACTGGATGGAGAAAGGGGAAGGGAGCAGGGAGCAGGGCACCGGGGGAAAAAAGCCCAAATCAATTAGAGAACAAAGCCCTCCCTCCATTGCCCACACAGGCACTGCTTTCAGAGATAAGCCTGAAGGGGAATAAACTGTCATGTTTACCCCACCATCAAAGCTATCTGACACAGTTAGGATAAACAGGTTCAGCAATTACAGACAGATCACAACATACACGCCCCCAAGACTGATGGCTGACACTTGGCTGGAACACAAGTAAGTGACTGAGCCAATGAATCCATCACCAGTTCAAATCAAGGTAAATAAACCCAGAATTTTACAGGCAGCCCTAGGGAGGAAATATTCTACATTTTTAGCAAACATCCTCTAGCTCCAAGGGCAGCTACACTGACTTTCCACCCGTGTCTGCCCCTCCATAGCTAAGACAACACAAAACCATCCCAAACTGCCCCAGTATTTCTCCCTCTGCTCTTGCTATTTCTTGCAGAGGAGACTGCTGCTTAGATCAGATTTAACAATTCCTGCATTTGTTTAGTGACACAGTTTCTCCTAGACCAGTTTATTCTGGACCAACAGTATAGATGGGGATTAAATGAGCCAACAAGAAAATCCTACAGAGAGCTTCATTACTGCTCTACACAAATTCTCCTTTCTGTGGGACATGGCAACCTTGAACTTTGCTGCTCATGGATGAGGACAGGAACAGCCTGTGCAAATGGTGAACAGGAAGTATGTGACAGCTCCAAATCCTCTTTAAGTGAGCACAGCACTGGGGAATGTCACCCTCATCACTGGTCCCCACTTCACAGCTCACTGGTGGCCCGTGTTCCTCAGGCAGCAGCACTGCCCCTGTACTCACGTGAGATGGAATATAGATATCATAGGAGTTCCCAGAATCTACATCAATCACATGGAAACCAGTGTGGGATCCAAAGATAACCTTCAGCCTCTGACCCTCTTCTACAGTGAGATCCACGAGCAACGGCTTGTGCTGGAGATCTGCAAAAGACTTTTATAATCCCTTCCATGAGCATCACAGAAATCCAACAAATCCCCATTGCACCAGCCTGATATGGTTCTGAAATCGTGTTTGACTGTGTTTCCTACTAAATATGTGGTTATTTATACTCCTGCCTCTCTGTTCCTCTGTCAGATGCCTCAGAGGGTATTACCCACTCACCCCAGCCATCCCAGCAGAGAGGTGCCCACCCTTGCCAAGTACAGCTCTCTCTCACAGGAACCTGAGGCCAACACGAGGATTTGGTCTCTAAAGGAAGGTGACAGCTCCATTTTTACATGGTTTTACATGAGTGTGTGTTCAGCCTCTCTCAGCAGAGATCTGTGACCACCCACCTCCTCTCTTGGCAGGGATCACTGCTCTGGTTTGGGCAGCTGAAATGAGTCAGGTTAGCAAAGACCTACTTCTCCCTGCTCCATCTAACCTGCTGCACCGAGGCTGCACCAACCCCTGACCATGGATCAATGTCCCCATGGCTCAGCAGGAGAGTGAAACACCTGTGGGGAGAGGAAAGGGCTCCTGGCACTCTGTGCAATGACCACTCTGATTCCTCACAGGGAAAATCAGTGAGTGGCACTTCCCTCTCTCCCACCAGATCCCTGCCTACAAGGCAAGGCAAGGATGTTCATCCCCCAGGCTGCAGAAGCACCACCAGGAGCAGCAGCCAGCAGCATCCTCAGAGCCCATGGAAGTTGGATCCCAGACCATTTTGATGCTGCTGAGCTCTCCATGTCACTGAGCCCATTTATTCTGGCTTCTGTTCAGAAAAACCACATGTGACCTAATACTGCATAAGTCCATTTGTGTTGGAAAGATGTAAAATGAGATTCCTCAGCATGAACATCTCCACGAGGCATTGCCCCTTGTGACTCTGCACAGAGCTTGGGATGAAAAGCGCTCTAAAGGACTAAGGACAAAATACCCACTGGCAGGTTGGAGAGGAAGAAGGTCTCACTGAGGAAACCAAGGCAGGTGAAAAGGGAGAAAAAAAGTGAAAGAAAGAGTGGGTCACTCTCCCAAACTTTCTGTCTTGAAACAGAACCCACATTGCAGAAGGAGAGAGGACCTTGCAAAATGAAAACAGAGAATCGTGCCAGCCTATTTTTGTACTTTATGTTAAAAATTAGTCAGAGGGAAAAAAACCCAAACATGAAAACCTCAGAAAAAACACCCACCAAAATCCCCAACCCAATTTTACTCATATGCATTTGATCAGCTTTCTGCAAATTCCCCAAGTAAAGCCTCCTAGCACGAACTAATAATAGCACTTCATTGTTGGCCCCAAGCAGAACGTATCCAATCTCTTCAGCCAGCAAGGATCCCATTCCCATGCCTGCCAGGCATCCTGAGGAGCTCAGCTCCATAAGCAAGATGCTTTTTGCTCTGCAGAGTACAGAAATCTCATGTATTTACAGTTTCAAACATACCTTAAATGCCATGAACTTGTGATATGGTTTAGGAGCCCAAGCGTAGATCTCTACAGCGTTCTTTAAGGCAATCACCAAGAACTTGATTCTTTCATATTTCACTAAAATAAAAATAAACCCAATTTTAAAAACATTCACTCTCTTTCCAACAAATCTCCAGGAACAGCCTCTCAGGCCATCCCTCTGCTGATTCTCATTACATAGACTCCACCTAATGCATAAAGATGAATTCCAAATTTACTTGTGGCTATGTTCTACTCATACTTTTAATATCAAATTGTCAGGTCAGACCTAAGACTAGAGAACAAAACCACATCTCTTCAGACACTTATTTCCACTCACCAACTTTGTAGTGGATGCATCCCTCCAGGTCCCCAACTGTGATCCAACCCTGCTTCTTCTCCACCTCAGGGTCATTGTGTAAAATCCTGTTTCTCAGCCAGGACAGGTAGTACACACGCAGCTTGTTCTTCTTTCCTGTTGGCAAAGGAAATGTCCCTGTCAGAGCAGAGCACATTTGCATGGGCCATCTTGTGTTTTCAGTGCTTTTTTTCAATCACAAGATGATAGAATTCAAGTCCATTTCACGATAAAAGTAACATAAATAGTAATTGAAAATAGCAATTTAGTTTTTGTGTTGGGTTTTTTCCTTGGGAAGAAATATATGGAAAGCAAAGCCCAGACCTCTGTCTTGCAGGCTGTAGGCAGACCCTGGAAAAGCCAGGCTGGAAATATTCCTTTTCCTATAAATCAGTGTTCACAGAGGGACAGTGGGGCTCAGTGAGGCAGTGACCTCAGTCTTCCTACAGCTCAAAGCTTATCCAACCACTCAACTACCTTGTTTCTTTCCTTCCCTTTCCTTCATCCAACATTAATTCCAGCCTGGAGATGAGACAGGAGCTCCTTGGCCTGTGACAGGCATGCTGTTTGCCAGCAAGCCTGGTGCTGGGCTCTGCAGTGCTGAGGGGCTGCCAAATTCCTGCACGGCTGCTGCTCTTGGATGGCTGTGACATGGCTGCAAAATCCCTGTGGCTGCAGAGCCCCCACTACAGGGACAGGACACAGCTCACACTGAGCCTGGTGGGATGGGACCCAAATTACAAATCCTGTCTGCTCACAGGTTTCCACAAGTCTCCAGGACTCATTCTCAGCATCATCTTGGGGCTTGGTGCTCCCTGCACTCATTTTCCAGCTGTACTAAACCCCTTATCCCTACAGCTGTGTCCCAAAACCACAGGGCAGCTGCAGACCAAGGTAAATGATGGAGCAGTGAGTTTGGAGCTCTGTCTGAATGGAGGGAGCAGGAATCTGCAGGTGAATGCAGAGTGAGGCCAGGGGGTCTTAACAATGTGAAAGTAACCAGAATAATGATAACAAACAATTTCCTAACAAGCACTTCTCTTGCTGCCCTCTGTGAGCTTTGTTGGACAGGTACCAGCAGGAGAAGGCTCTGTCACTTGTGTGCTCCCTGGGGCTGCTCTGCAGGAGGATGCTGGATGCTCTCCTGGGAGGATGACTACAGAGGTTTTGCTTTTTTTGCCAGAAATCACCCCCTGAGCCTGATATGGACACTCTGGAGCTCCCAGCTAAACATGGGGACAGTGAAAAGCCTGTGGCCCTCACGATGTTTGGGTCAGCCTGAGCACAGCTGTGGTCTGAACTGGAATCTGAAGCCATGGATCATGGCTCCCTCAGCCAGAGCCAAACAGACCCAGAAGCAGAGCTCTCTGCCCCTCAAGCTGTGACTGTCTCCCTTGCTGGGCCACCTGCCTGTATCCTGCACCTCCCCTTCCCTGCTAAAGGAGGCTGGAGATGAAGTGCAGTCAGCAGATGAAGAGACCAAACTCTCCTGAAGGCAGATTTAACTCATTTGACTCTGGAATAAACCACTCCAGCTCCCCTGGGAGCTTCCCTCTGACACCAGTGGGCAGGTCCTGTCTGAGCTGGAGGCACTGAGGGCTTGTGGCCGAGCAGGTGAAAGCACGAGAGGAGCACCTGATATTGTCACCAGGACGTTGAGGCCCTCGAGGACGTCCATCTGCTGGAACCTCCGCCTGTTGATGAGGTTGTAGACCTTGCCCTGCCCGCTCCGATCCAGCAGCATCAGGCCGTTCTCAGTGCCCACCAGCAGGTTCACCCCTGCAGAGGAGAGGGCCGTGGGCGCCAGGAGCCGCGGCTGCTCCGGGCACAGCGCCGCGAGCTCGTCCCGCTGCCCCAGCCTGGCTGGCACCTCGCCGGGGCAGGAGGGCCGGCGGACGGGCAGCCAGAGGCCGGGGCGCGCTGCTGCCGTGGCACAGAGCCGTCCCAGCGGCCTGCTGAGGGCAGGGCGTGCCCGGGGCTTACCCCAGAGAGCAGCACAGAGGATCTCCGAGTTGAAGCGCTTCTTGTACTTGCGGATCTCCGGGGTGTCGCTGTGGGGGCGGATGTTGGTGGGGTTCACGTTCACCACCGAGATCTTGCGCGCCTCGTTCAGCTTGGCCTGCTCCTGCCTGAGCAGCTCGCTGGTGAACAGGGCTGCCAGGGGACACAAGGGGACAGGGAGGGGTGATGGGTTAACTGCTCTCTCACCTCTTTTTGGGGGCAGAATGGCAATATTTGGTTTAGTTCTCACTGGGGGAGTCGTCACTGCGTTACAAGACATGAGTTTGCCCAAGCAGACGGGAGGGTGGATTTCTGCTGCTCCCTGTTTCCTCCCAGACCTTTCTGGTGGCATTTTGCTGGTGGGGGAGAGGAAGATGGATGGCAGCTGGAGAGGGCAAGGACACGAGTTGTGTCTAGACAAGAGTGAGTGAAATGTGAGAGAGGTTCACTGGGGTTATTCAGGCTCCCTGACCTGCTCTCCACAAGGCCCTCCCATCTCAAACTGGCCAGCCTGGCTCTTACCAGTAGCAGATGACTCTTCATCCTCATCTTCATCTTCATCAGTAGGTGAGGTCTGATACACTCTGGTGTCCACAAAGGGGGTGAAAGAGGCTTTGGTGCTACTTCCCATACCATACTGGAAAATAAATAGCAAAGAGAGAGCTCAGAGCACAGAAATAACAGTAATTGTGTACATCTGTGTACATCTGAGACTTTCTAATTAGCAAACAGTGCCTGCCTATGTGGTGCCCTTTTTGAGCTCTCTATGAATATCTGTTCCTCCTCCCCAAAACGAATCAGAAACAAACATTAAATTGGAATTTTTGAGTGTCTGTGAGCAATAGAAAATGTGAGGAGCAGGGCCTGGCTCTGCTCTCCTCACAGGCAGAAGCACAGCCATGAGGACAGTCAGCAGAGAAGCTGCAGGGCCAGAGGCAAAAGCCAATGCATGTAGAAACCAATTGAGAATCACAGAACCATTCAGACTGGAACAGACCTTTAAGATCATCAATCCACCTGTTTACTTGTCACACACACCCCTTAAACCCTCTCTGGGACACCAGGCAGGTGAGGGTTTGTTTTCCCACTTTCCCATTGCAGCCAAGGTTGGCAGGATGGTGCTGGGAGCCCTGTGAAGCCCTGGCCTGGGGCAGCTGGCACAGTTTTAAATTGTCCCCAGCATTTCAAGTGGGACTGCAGAAAGGGGCATTTCTAAGTTAACAAAAACTAAGTTAACCTCAGGGTATCACAGGGAATGTCAGAGCCAATAATTTGCTGAGGGAATCTGGGGATGAACAAACTGCAGTGTCACACTGCTTTCTTTTTAAAACCATTGCTTTAAGGCAGAAAACAAGGCTAAGACTTCCAAGCCAAAGGAAATCCTTGCCTTTTGAGTCAAAGTGATGTGAATTCCTCCTTCTTTGAGCAGCTTATCCTTCCTACTCCAGCATTTACCCAGGACACACTTTATGGGTGAGCTCAGTTTAGAGCTGCAACAGCAGCAAAACCCAGCTCATTCTGCAGCACCACTACAGCTCATCATTTTCTTCTCTGGGACATTGTCCTCTTTCTGAAATAAATCTTCCTCAGCTTTCAGCCAGTCACCAAGCCCAGGTTGCTCCCCATGCCCACTGCCACAGTCCCTGTGTGACAGCTGCCTTGGGGACAAGTCCCCCATGCCTGGGGAGATGTGCCATGGGGAACACCACCCCCCACCCAGCACATCCCCACTGAAACCAGGCTGGGCCTGTGCCTGTCCTCAGCGGGCCACAGGAGGATTCAGGGGCACAAAAAACCAGGTGTAGGAGCAGCTTTGTGGCTCATGACTTTTCCAAGCATTTTGGGGCTGGCATCCATGGGTGAGGCAGCATCCATGCCAAAATCAGGCTGTGCATCCTGCTTCCCTCCCAGCCCTATTCCCTGACAGCCTGGCTGTTTCCATAGAAACAGGATGGATTTCTAAACAGAACATGGTAAGTGAGGCCCATGGAAGGAGTTAACAGGCTGCAGCAGGGAAGGCTGTGGGCATGGATAGCACTACTTTGTGTTATCCTCTCCTGTCCAAGAAATACACTGATTTTTTTCCCTGTGCCAGATATTTTTTCCATAAAACAATAGCAATTTAAGGAAAAGAAGATTTCAGTATTTGCAGGGATTTCCAGCTGAAAGCCAGGTGCTTTCCAGCAAATGAATTATGGAGAAACCCTTCATCCCAATGCACTGAGCATTTTTCCTTGCTCACATTCTGATATTCTCCTCAGAAGCTGACATTTTAATAGCTTCCAAGTCTGATATTTAAATATTAAGACTTCATCTTCCTCCAGGTCCTGTTCAACAGCCTCTAAACCTGTGTGGTGGCTTACAAAGAGCATCAAGCTGCAGGCCGAGGTCGTGCTTGCATGAGTCACCTGGAAGCCCATGAACAAAATCCCCAAATTTCCACTCACACCCACTCCCTGCTCAGTCAACTCTAAGAATACAATTTTAGAAATAGAGAAGATCCTTTTGGTTGGTATTCTATAAATGAATATATTTAAACTCAATCCCAGGCTGCATTTCAGCAGCTCCAGGATGACTGTGGAAGGTGTTACTTTCAGGATCGACTCTCTCATTGCTGTTTTCAATGCCAGTGAGGAAATGGATAAAATCTTGAGGTCAAGTCAGGCACCATCTGTTCTTACATTTTATCAATGCCCAATTCCAAGAAATTTTTATTTTTATACTGCTAGTAAAAGTACACCATAAAGTGAGAACATAATTTCTATGAAAGAACATAGGATGGCAGAACTTTTGATGTACAACCCACCAAATGAAACAAAAACATTAAATACAATAGCTTAATTAGCATCAAATGGTTTGATTTCTCATGGGGAAAGAGAACTGTGTCTGGTTCCCATAGCTAGGGATGGTAAGCAGGACACATGGATTCCCTTGGTTTATTTGTCACATCTTGTACTTTCTAAGACTTTTACACTTTACACAAATTTAATGTTCAATCATGTCCCTGAAAAACACCTACCAGAGAGAAACATTTTGCCATGGAACGATTCTTAGAAGCGTGCAGGTTTCTTTTACTCTGATGAACTATGTGGAGTTTTGCTGGCTTTGGTTTTTGGTAACCTTTTCAGTCAGGGTAATTATCAGCCATTGCACAGATGGAAGCTGGGCCCAGTTGAAGCTAAATGGTATCACTGGCTCTCACCACTTCCTTTTATATCCAAGTGTCAGAAAGAAATGGGGCTTTCTCATCACTTGGCAGCACTTGTGTCACACCACCAGAACTCCATCTGGTGGGCTTGAAAGACCTAATAAATCTTCCTCCCATCAGCCACAGACCCCTAGAGCAGTAACCCCGCCGCTTCCCTCGCACTTCCACTACACTCACCCACGTGGACCAGACACGGAGAGAGGGAAGAGCCAAGAAAGCCAGGGAGGAAAGCAGCAGAGCCCCATCAGGGGGGCAGAGGTGTTAATACTTGGTTTCAAAGCGATGCAAAGGAGGAAGAGGAGCCCCCCACCACCTACTTCAGGCACCGAGTCCATGTCCTGCGCATGCGTGGAGACGCGCCCCAGGGCCTCGGTCGGCGTGCCCGCCGGCGAGTGGCTTTGCTGCACCAGGTCAGGCAGGTTGATGTGACCTGCAAAGCCATTGCTGGCTGCGTGGCCAGAACGCTTTTTGTCACCAGAGGTCTGCAGAGACACAAGGCATGAGGAAGAAAGAGAAGGGGAAGGGGGGGAGGGAAAAGAAAAAGAAGAGAAAAAACCCAAACAAAGCTAAGTTGTCGGCAGTCCCCCGGTTCCCAGAGCAAGCGCAGGAGAAGGACCCTCTCTGTTCATCCCCATGCAATCCAGCAGGCAGCAATCCAACCCCCCACTCCAGGAGAACTAAAGACAGGATTAATGACAAAGCCAATACAGAGTAATTAGCCACGAAGCAGGGAGAGAAGCCTGATCACTGTCCTTTGGAGACAAGGAATGTAGGGCAGATTCTGCGCTTGCCCCCATGGGTGCAAACCCCATGGCCAGCTCTCCTCCCACACAGCCACAGGTGACAGCAGAATCTGAGCCCTCCACCAGTGTTAGCCTGGACAGCTTTGCACAGCTATGGCAAAGAGCAGCCTGACTGCAAGTGCCAGCACAGCCCTGTCCCATGTTTCTGTGACCCAAACCAGCAGTGAACAGCAGCAGCAGCAGCAGTGGAGGAGTGGCAGAGCCACCAGCAGCTCGCCCTGCATATGAGGTCCCTTGGGTTTCCCCAGGGTTCCCCTTCCTTTCCATCCCATCCCTGTGCAAGGCAGGTACTGGGAAATTTCTCCCTTCCTCATCTACTTTGCCATTTTGATGAATCTCACCTACCTGGAGCACATCAATGAGACTGTTACAGAGATTTACCCATTTATTTAGATTAGTGGAAACTTTAACTGGGCTCACCAAGCCCCTGACTAGTCCCAATGACATTTATCTTTTGCTCATTACCATCACCTTCAACCACACCCTGCCATCCTACCAGAGAGTGAAAAGCCCTTTGCCCAAAGCCCACTGACCTCAGTGAGACCATCCTCTGATGGCTATGGTGGTAGTGGGAAAAAAACCACACTCAGCACAAGGTTACAGTTTGGATTTCTTATCATGCCTTCTCCCCTCAAAGGGGTTTTCCAGCTGCTTGTCTTGCCTATGGCCTTTAAACCCTTCTGCATCCCATTTCTCATACAGCCCTGCTGGCACAGCCTGGGCTGTGTTGTTGTGATGCTGAACACAAGCTCATTTCAGGAACAGCTGGGCCTTGTTCTCCCACTCACTCTCATCACCCTCCCTGATTTAGGGGTGTGCAGAGCTGTGGGGATCCCTGCTCTGAACAGCTCCACCCCAGTGAGGGATGAGGTGGACTGTGTTACTACCCTCCCCAAAACTGATGCAGAAAGGCAGCAAACATGCTATGACTTCTTTTGCTCCTTCCTCTCTTTCAAAGCTGCATCCATCTTTTTCCTTCATATGTGACTATTTTATATAAATGGAATTAAGAACTAAAATGCAGCTCAGATCTCGTTTGCATTGGATCTGAACATCCCTCCTTTACAATTGCTGACTCCAAGCTCCCCTCCCTCCTTCTGCTCTCCCATCCACCTCCCTTATGTGCTGGTGGGAGAGTGACTCCCCTGTTCCCTAACTATCAGGGCTTCCTGCCCTCTCACCAGGAGTCCAGTTACCCATCTGCATTTCCAGCATCATCCTCAGAATGTTCCAGCCACTGGGAAACTGAGAAACACCAGGGGAGATCTTCCACAGCCACTGAAGGTGCCTCCTCTGCCTCACTCCTGCAGAGCCCTCCATCAGCACTGCTCCCACCACTGCCTCACCTCCAAAACACTGCAGCTGGGCACAAGGGATCACATTTTGGGATGCCCAGTGCCTCCCACAGTGGGCTCTGAGCAGGACCAACCTCTGCTAAAAGCCCCCAAATGCTCTACAAACACTGCATGGCTCTAACACAGTCACACAGTGGCACAGGCTGGGAAGAAGAGGGGAAACTTTGGGCCATTTCCAAGTGAATTAACTAAATGCTGTAAATCGAAGATAACTCCTGCTGCCTGCAGCAATGGTGGGGTTACAGCAGAGCCATTTGCAGGAGCCTTCGTGCCCTGGCACTGCCATTCACTGCTGTTTGTAGTTCTGAGAAACATCTGCACTTGTCACATTTGCTCCGAGTGTAAATTGCATTAAGGAGAGCGCTAACGAGCACAATTTACTCCTCATTTTGTGTTCCGGACACACAGCACTGTTATTTTTGTGCTTACATGGGCAAAACCTCCTGAAGATGCTCCATGGAAGTGTTTGTTCTACAACTTACCTCCCTCACCATTAAAGTCCCTTCCCTTGAAATATTGCTAAACGTATCTGCGTGGGAAGTCTCCAGCCCGTGGGTTGTCACCATTCCCAGGTTGTACGGCTCGTTGCTTCCAGGAATTCCTGTTGGTCTGGGGACAGAACAGAAAGGCATCAGTGATCAGTATCTCCTTTGTTAAACCAGATGAAAAATCCTCTAGTACAGTATTATTTCAATAAGGCTCTGCATCTCACAGGAAGGAAAGTTACAAAAATATATCCACTTAGATTCATGGGGAAATGATTGATGCTGTCAGAAATACAGGACCATGGTCAGGTTGTTAAACTACAGATACAGCACAGAGAGCAACGAGAGGGACCATTCTCTTTCTCATCCTAAGGTGTCTTGAGAAGAGCACTGATGAACACATAATGAGGAGTGGCAGTCCTGCTCTACTTTATATAATTTTTTTCTACTTAAAAAAGCTGCAGAAAACCACAGTTTACTCCCTTTATTTCCCATCTCAATCCCTGAAAAAGGAACATCAGAGCACCTGATGGCAAATAACAAGGGAGAGGATGGGGTTTGGAGAAGGTGTGGGCAGGAGGACAAGATGTGTCCTGTAGTTTTCTAGGTGAAAATGTAGCCCTAAGCTGTGGTTTCACCTTGAAATTTCCATGCTCCTATCTCAGGAGGGAGGATGGAATTTATTATATTTTACGACTGTTGGAGATTGGATGTCACAGGTGCTGAGCAGCCCCCATTACTTTCCTATTACATTCTTGGCAGCCTGGCTGCTTAAATATAACTCAAACAAATCCACAAGCAAATGACAAGCACCCCTGGATGATCAGACCTGTTACTTTGCATGTAAAAATCACACAGACCAATTGCTTCCACCAGTGTGAGGCAATGCACTCTTTAACTCCTGTGCACACCAACAAGCCTGGAGGCTTGTGAGGGAGCCTGGCTGGTGAAAAGCCAAAACAAGCCTGCACTAATTATGGGGTTACTGGTCCCAGGTGAGATCTGAGCCCTGGGGACCCTGAGGTGGGACTGGCTGCTTGCCTGCATCCTACCAAACCTACAAGTGGACAGGCATCACAAAGGCACTGCAGACAACAGCATGCCATACTCCTGCAGCACCCTTCATGTGAGGAGTCACACCTCCCTACCATCAGCTTTTCACCAAAGGATGAGAAAATAGCACAGTTATTCTAGTTTTAAAATGAGAAAGCAGGGCCAGAGGAGATTATGGTAATTTTGAGACTGTACAGCCAGTGAATGAATGGCTGTGGTAGCCCTGAGGTCCCAAATTCCATCAGTGCACAGTTTCCACATCATCCTGCAAGAATTCCTTGGCCATGGGAAAGAGCTGACTTGCACAGCTCAAGGAGAAGGAGCTGAAGGGAGTCATCAGGGTTTTCAGATGGAGAAATGATATCTCCAGGTGGATGGAATAAACAATCCCTCCTATCCACTGGGACACAAAGCAATGGATAGGTTTATCCTGCAGCAGGAGAGATCTGGATAGAGCTGGAATGAAGAGCAGCCACGTGTCCAGAGAGGATACCTAGGGAAGTTTAACCATGGGTTACACAAAGAAGGTGCAGCAGATGATGAGATGATCTCTCCTGGCCCCACTTTCCAATGACAAACACTGAACATGGGGAAATAAATCTCTGCTAGAAAAACACCAAAGTACATCGAGGCTGAACTCGAGTTAAGGTCCCTTTTGGGAAATAAGGGTGTAACTCAGAGCATTTGCCTTCTTTTTCCCCAGACATGGGCCAGTGCAGCTCTGCCTGCAGACACCCCTGCATCTCCACCCTCAGTCTCTGCACACAACAGAGACAGGACATTATGGGACATGTGGCATTGGGCTGGCAGGGGCTGGGGGCATCCAGCTCACTGCTGTGCCTGTCATCCCACACTCGTGGCTGCAAGGCATCCAGTGAGACATTTATCCACTGGGAAGTGCTGTGTCAAACCCAAGGTGTCTGAGGAAGGATGTCAGCACAGATTAACCACTCCTGATTAAACTGCCCTTCCATGAACAGCTTGAGGCCTCTTCTCACACGCCTGACTGCCCATCCGACTGCTGCACATTCAGGGCCATCCTCTACCTCCTGACTGGATCCAACCAAGAGCTCTGATTCAAGAGGAAGAGCAACCAATTCAAGAGCTCTGATTTTAATTCTTCTGCTGGAAGGAAGCTCCAACCCAGGACCATGGCACTCTGAATAACGTGGACCCAAGGGGACACGGTCTCCCTGACACTTGGAGGGCTTCTGTGCAGCTCCATGCTCCACCACCATGAATCAAAGAAATTTTTAGGCTGGAAAAGACCTCTAAATTCCTTTAGTCCAACCATTCACTCAGCACCATCACGTTCACTGCTAAACCATGTTCCTGAAGCCACGTATGCCTATATTGACTATAAATCATTTAGCAGGAAAAATGGAAATGAACTGATTAAAATGCAAATAATGCCCTGAAACCTTCCCACAGCTCCTCTGCAAATTCAAAGGGGCAGGATTCAGATCCTGCTGCCAGGCAGAGACCTCCAGAAATGCCCCTGCAAAGCACTGGGTGAAAAGCCTGAGGAGAGATGCTCCAGAATCTCTCTCTGCACGGCAACAGCTCTCTGCGAGTGTTGAAGCTGTGCTGCCCTGATCTGGAGAGACTCAAAAGCACAAGAGTCCCATGGGACACAACAGTCTGTTGACCCCTTCATTTCACCACTTTAACCCACCAACACTGACTGAGCCAGGGGCAGAAATCCAAGACAAAGATTCAGGATTATTATAATCCTGGCTCTACCAGTCGGCATTGGGCAGGCCACCAAGTACTGACACTTCAGCATGGCTTGATTTGGGGCAAGACCAGGCTCAGGAGCAGGCAGAGCTTTAACACAGCCATCCCATGGGCAGGATCCATGGTGTGGATGAGATCAGCTGTGCCCACTCTGGCCAAAAACCTGCCTGGCTCATCAGCAGGAACAGCTCCATCAGCTTCGAGCCAACATTCACTGAATATGCAGCGGAAACAGCTCAATTTCCCCCATCAATTATCTCTACTTTGGAACAGGAAAAACACTCATGTGAGTACATCATCCCTTGCAACCATGACACTCTTCCCAGTGCCAGCCACAAAGATGGACCCACTCTGGACACGTCCTTTATCACAGCTACTGCTCCTCCAGGCCAGGACACGCCAGGGTTTCTCCTCCAGGCCGAGATACGTTGGGGTTTCACCTCCAGACACAAACACCCCCCGGGGTTTCGCGGTTTCCCCCCAAAAGAAAGCGTTCCTCACATGAGCCGTGGGATGTCACTGACAGGCACGGTCCCATCGTGTGTCTCGTTCTCCCCGTCCTCCTCCTCCTCCTCGCTGCTCTCGGACTCCTCGCTGGAGGAGGAATAGTCCGTCACCTTCTTCAGGGGCCGGTTGGTTTCTTCGATGCGCAGCTCCCTCAACTCTTTGGCTAAAGCCGTCAGATCCTACAGGGGATGGGGGCAAGGAAACAAGGAAGCGATGGCTGTTACATTCAGAGCAAGGAGAGTGTCACACACATCTCTCCAAAAGCCAATGCTAACAGCACGAGCAACGAGAAATAGCTTTACAGAGTCGTTACAAACATGAGACAAACGTAAGACAATGTTTGTAGCATGTAGCATTTATTAAACAAAACAAAACTGATTTACGCTCACTGAAAAGTCAATAGCCAACCTCTTCTTTTCTCTTTGGAACGTGTATGTGCATATATATACACACACTTATATGTATATACACGACAAAATTATATTTGTTGGAAAAGGTGAAGTTCAGTCACCATCATAGTAAACTGGAAAACAACGTCACTTCAAAGATTGGCTCGGAGAATTTCTCCTGCAGGGTTTTCTCTTCTTTCAAACTTCTCAAAGAGACCCCGTAATGGTATTTATTCTGTAATAAATGCATTTGGGGAAGGAAGCAATGACAGCATCTCCCATGGAGTGGTGCAATCCCCACGTCAAGAGCTGCTTCCATGGTGAGTCTCCGCTGTCGGGCGGCTGCCGAGAGGCGGTGAGGAGCACGAGGAGAAGCGCCCAGCTCAGCCAGATTTTGGAGTCACAGCTCTGAGTCAGCCACACGATCAAAAAAATAATAATAATAAAAAAAAAAATATCCCTCAGCGGGACCCATTAAGCACTTTATGTGAAATGTGGCAGCCTACAAGCTAAGGGGAAAAATAAAAAAAAAGGAAAAAAAAAAGCCTTGAAACAAGAAAAAAGATAGGAGCAGTCCCAAAGCCTAGTTATAATTTTTCAGTTTACCATGACTTTGATGAGGTCTCAGACCCGACAGTCATATAAAATAGACACTGCTATTTCAAAACAAGGAACATGGCAGGCACCGTGTAGAAAAGAGACTTTTTGTTATCTTACATGCTTTTATAGCAATGCAGGGGGAAGCAGTAGGGCAGAAAAGCATGAGAGCTCGAATTAGAATGGGTTAGAGAACTCTGTTGCACAAGACATGCACATGACGAACAAAGCATCGCAATTGTCAGTCTTACCATTTCTCCCTATATTAGTGACCGAGGTAGGCATCAGTGCATTCGGTCAGAGATAAAGGATTAGGGAGAAAGAAACTCATTGAAAAAGACTAAATTCCACAATTGTCTTACGGCCATACTCTCATTTACTGCATTTCCAGTTTACCGTTCCAGCAGGGCGACTACGGCAACTTTAATTATGGTTGCAAAAGGAGCTCTTAAAATCTATCCTGTTGACGTGTGAAGAAAAGGATGGAAAAGCTCTATGGCTGAGATGCAAACCCAGTTTGTTTTTTAATGGTGAGGTAGGAATGTTTTGTAAGCAATCTGTGCTTTGGTTGCTGATGTCCCACACCTCCCAGTAGGCTCCCACCAGTGACAGCCACACATTCTGCTCCCAGGTCTGCCCTGCCCAGGCTCTCACATAGAGACTCCCCTGGATATTGGAGAGCTTTGCATCAGACCCAGAAGTATACCAAAAAAGGCCTTGGGTTTTTGTTTGTTTGTTTGTTTTTTTTAATTGGTCAATCCTTGTTTCACAGCAAGTACCTGTGACAGGTTTTATATGGGTTGTTCTGCCTGGAGAAGAGAAGGCTCCACAGGGAGACCTCAGAGCATCTTCCAGTACCTAAAGGGGCTCCAGTAGAGCTGGAGAGGGACTTTGGACAAAGGTATGGAGTGACAGGACAAGGGGCAATGGCTCCAAAGTGACAGAGAGTCGGTTTAGATTACAGATTTGGAAGAAATTCTTTTTTCAGACTGTGGTGAGGCCCTGACATATCTGGCCCAGGGAAGCTGTGACTGCCCCATCCCAGGAATGTTCAAGGCCAGGATGGATGGGGCTCAGAGCAGCCTGGGATAGTGGAAGGTGTCCCTACTTATGGACAGGATGGGGTAGGAACAAGATGAACTTAAAGGTCCCTTCCAACCCAAACCATTCTCTGGTTCTGTAATTCTGTATCCCTCCAAATGCTCTCTGTACCTTTAAAGAAAGGCTCTTAATCATGATTAAAGAGAGATTGTGGTATTTCAAGAGTTCCTTTTCGATGCCAACATGTTTGGGATTGAAATAGAGTCAAATCTGCAGTCACGACAACTAATTATTTTAATTAGTACTGTAGCAGCTTCTGTGATACGACTGCTTCTTTTCCTAAATAAGAATCAGTGACAATTTCAGCAGCTTAACAATGCTTTCCATTTAGAGTATCAAACATGCTCTTTATTGAGCACTTGCCTTTGAATTGGATTAGAGCCTCTCACTTTAAAAGGGATTTTAGGACTTTGTAAGAGCCTCTTAAAACTGCAGCTGGACTTCTGCAGTGCAGGACTAGCACTGAACTCTTCCCTATCTCAGCTCTTTTTTGCACCTTCCATTTCTAACATGCTTCAAGGCACCCTACCGGCCTTTTCTGGCCATCACTAGAACAGAGTCAAGTATTTTAAAAATCAGCTTAATTACTTTTTAATAACTAATTTGGAAGTTATAAGAGCAATAATACTCCCAGACAATATCATCAGATAACTCATATTTCCTAGTTAAAGCTTTGCCTCGGGATGGTTAATTCTTTGATGCTATCATCTCCTCTAAGTAATGAGCACTTTGTAGGATTAAATGGCTTCACCGAGTTGCTCTTGGACCAAAAACAATCTGACAACTAGAGAGAAAGTGCTCTGTAGTTCCACACGTGTTCCAACTGTTATTACTCAGGGTGACATAATACATAAGTTAGTGGTGTCAGTGCTCTTTAATTACTTTTAATTATAAAGCCTTCTTTAGATTTAATATTTGCTGGAATCAAGTCAGATTGGTTTCCGAAATCACATCGCTCCTTGAGCTTGAATTCAGCACACACACTGCCTCTACTGAGACACTGATTTATGTGCTTTTTTCTTAACAAAGCACCTCATTAAACAAAATGCATTGCTCGTATTTTATCCAAGAGAACAAGTTAACTAACCAGCACATCTTCCTTCTTTCATATCTTCTATTTTTAGAGGAAAGAGGCTGCAGGAGAGGCTGCTGAAACCAGTGCTTCCCAGTACAGCCCTGCAGTTACCAGTATCAGCAGGGTACACAGCAATGAATGTGTGAGGCAAGTTAAATGTTAAATCAGGAATGCTGGGTCTTTTCCTGTGAATGTTTAAATATTCACCATTGCCAGATACACATCTAAAATATTATTGTATGTGAAAAAGGTGTACTTTGGGACTCTCACTGTTTTAAGCAGATGAATGAGGATCAGCACTGCCATCAACATCCAAGAGGGCTCTGCTGACTCTGGCTCTGTAGTGGATGCTGGTCCACGACCCACTGTGTTCCCACTGCTCTGTTTTACAAGTGCCTTCATTTGAATTAGGCTTAGAACACATTCCAAAGAGCACTTGATGGCCCCACTGAAATCAGTGGGTGGCCTGGGGCTGTAGCTGAGAGCAGAATGTGGTGAGGGGTCCAGGCTGCCTGGAACCACCTCCACCGGCACGAGAAACCTCCGCTCTCGCTCCTCCTCTTTCCAACACGCCGAACAACGGCAGCACCGCCTGCTCCCCCACGAGAACACCAGGATGCCTCTGCCCTGGCCTCCATGCAAGTGGTGTGGCCAGAGGGGTTTGGGCAGCCCAGGGCTGAGCAGAGCACACCAGCAGTGCTGTCCCCTCCCCGCGGGCAGGCTCCCGACGCCGGAACGCCACCGGTCCGCGCTCCCGTCCGACCCGAGATCGCATCGCCACCTTTATCAACGCCAGCACCAAGAAAACCCAGCTCGGAATTAAGCACTAACTAGTCAACCTTGCATAGGCATGACCCACTGAGAAAAGATATCACTAACCTCATCTATAGCTTTCTTATAGCTCTGTGGGTAAAGGAAGAATAATCAGCATCAGAGGAAACAGATCGGGACAGGAAAAAGCCAGAGGAAGGGCAAGCAGGTTAGAAATAAAATTAGAATTGTTAGCTCAACGCTGTGGAGTGTAGAGAAAAAAAACATCATCAACAAAACATTAATACACATTAAAATAGAGAAGTAGTAGAAATTCATATCGTTATTAGGCCGACTCTGAAGTTTTAAGATACAAATGTCAACAGCATTAAACCAGAAGGAAACACTTCGGATGAGATTTTGCTCAGAATAATAGAAGGGGAGTGTACAGAGACCACTACCAGGTGGGGTTTTAAGCTGGGAAGGCTGTGGGGGGCTGGTTGGTTCCTCAGCCTTCCCGAGCAGAGCATCCCTCCGCGGGTGCTGCGGGGGACATGCAGCACGGAACACAGCAATGTGCCACGGGCCACCGCCGCGCCCAAGCTAGCAAAGCCCTTAAGCGTCTGCTTCAGCAGCAAACTCAGGCTTAAGTGCTTTCCCCTAGGCTTGGGCTCCTGGTAAAAACTCATGCACTCTCTTAAGCATTCAGATCTCCCAGGGGCTCTCGCCGCACTGCTGCTTTCCAGGCTCTGTGCAGGAGCAGCAGCAGTGCCGGCCTCGGTTTTGGGGTCCCCGCGGCTGTGCCACCGCACCGAAGGGAACCGTGGCCAAGCTGCTGGCAGCATTCCCACGGGGAGGAACTGAGGACTCACAGCGGGTCGGCTCGGCCGCGTCACGTCCCTGTTGTCCTCCTGCTTCACCTTGGCGGGCTCGTGGGAGAGCACAGGGGACCCTTCGGGCTTGGCATTCCCTGGGTGAAAAGCAGGTGGAGAGAGTGGGAATTAAAATGCTGCTGAAAGCCACCACTGTGCCCTGGGACAGGTGGGCACAGGGGCTTCATCATCACTTTGCTTCTGCTGTCTTGAAAAACCCTCAGGCTCCTTTCTGCTTCTCCACCAACAGAGCAAGAGAAGCCATAATCCTGCCCAGCCTCCAACAAGAGCCCTCTCACACTTACTGCTCCTTTTCTACCAAAGAAACAAATTTACTTTGCAGATGAGCAGGGCATGTGATAAATGAAAAGCTCTGCAGCATCTGACATCGCTAGGACATTATTTGTCACAGGATCCCTCATTAGTAAAAACAAAACCATACCCAAAATGACAATGGGTTACAAACTCCTTTTATTGACTACCTAGAGGAGTGATGGTTTCAACAACAGACACATCAACATTCAAAGCACGGAGGCAGCATTTGTCTTAATGCTCTTCAGCCCTGGGGACTGGAAGTGTGGGGCTGTGCCAGAATGCAGATGTGTGGGGGTATGGGCTGTGGCAACTCCACTGCCATTAAACAGGGGAATGGAATATCTTTACAAAGGGCTCTAGGATGAGAGGGAACAATTTGGCTACAAACATAAACCTCGTGTCAGCACAGCTGCCTGGTGAAAGCATTTAAGAGAAAGCTTCTTACAGGCTACGTCACTCCTCTGATCCCATCTCAGGCATAAAGATGAAGATCCAAAAAAATTTATATATCAATTAAAAGTGAAACACAGTCCCAAAGAGACTGTATCAGACAAGGTGCACCTAGGTGGATGAAGACAGGAAGCACACTGATTGGTTTTCTTTGTTTACCCTAAAGCATCCATCTCCTTTTGTACAGGCTGCTTGGCAGTGCAGTGCCATGGGCATCCTACACCAGCCTCCAGGGAAAAGGGGCTGTTGGCAACTGTTTGCAAGGCCAGCAGGTCACAAAAGCACATCAGAAATTATAGATCCTTTAATTTTTGAAATGTTTTGAAAAACAAGCATGAGCTCACAGATCTCTTGCCCTTGCTGCTTGTCAGAAGCCTCACAAAGTGTGCCAGTGCTGAGGAATGTTTCCAGGCTCACCTCGGACTCTGTTGCGCTCGCTGGAGCCAGCCTGGGAGCCAGGCTGGGATCCACCCTGGGAGCTGGGCTGGGAGCTGGGAGTGCTGGAGCTGGAGGAGCTGCCACTGCTGGTCCTCTGCAAGGGGCTCTCCACGATGGTCTCTGTCCTCCTCAGGTCTGGGTTGCTGCGGGAGTGCAAAACAGAGGGGCACCCTGAGCCAGGGTCACACCCAACCCCAGGGCTGCAGAGCCTTCCACACTGACAGGGACAGCTGCAAAGGCCAGGAGGGTCCTCCTCAGCTGGAGGAGACAGGGCTGAGCTCACAAGCTTTGGGTGCACTACGACCATAACAAAAAAAATTGCCTAGAGAAGCTTTCTGCTCTTATTTTGTCCAGTTTGGCAACAATTAAAAGATTCTTTGCTCTGGATTCCCTGTCTGTAGATTTGCAAAGATGGAGTTACCTAATTAGCCACCAACACTCTTCATAAAAGCAGGAATTTGCAACGTGCTGTTGGACAAAGATTTCAGCAAAGCAAGGATCTCAAGTTTGCAACAAGGCTGCAGATCACTTGTGTACCACTTATTCACAGTCCCCAGTTTTCATGGCTTCACTTCAAACTTGCATCAGATATCCACTTTTCCTCCTTGATTTCTCTCACCCTTGTGAACACAGATAAATCTAGAATAAAAAGTGCCCTTGATACACAAAGAATGACTAATATCTCTCTGGGTATCAGATGCCTTTAGGAAATTAATTCTTACTTGGCATTGAAATGACATCAGAAGAGATGTTCATGCAGAGTTTGACAATTTGGTTTTATACAATGCTTCTAGAAGTGATCTTATTCAAAGTCCTCTTTAAAATGTATAGTAAATATCCCCTCATTTGTCACAACAGGGTGACAAATAAAAGAAGGCATATTTTTGTAATATTTACATTTATGTGTGGGGAGAATCAAGAATCAATAGGAGAGGTGAGGAAAAAGGAAAAATATTACATTACTGTGAGAGAAATGAAGTATGAAATATTTTCAATGAATACTTAAGTTTAATGGACATGTGGCAGCATCCTAATAAAATCCACTTTTCATCAAACTGGAGGCCTCCAGCTCATGCTGTATGGCTGATATGTCCTTAGCTAAATTAACTGATGAAGTATATTTGAAAACTTTGGCAACTGACGTATTTACCTGCACTGACCAGGACTGGGACAGTGAGGGTGCAGGAAACACTGGGCAACCTTGAATTTGAATCCCAGATTCCCATTATGCTTTTTACTTTCCATACCATCACTTAAAAGGACTATGCAGTCCAATATCCCTCTGCATTTTAAACTGTCCTTCAAGCAACAACTAATTAAAAGAAGAACATTTTCAAGAATTCAAAATGTTTCAGCCTTTGGCAAAGAGGAGCAACAAACCATGATATGCTTTTTCTCTAATTAAAATAAAAAAAAGAACAACAAAAAGTAAGTCTTCCTCCCACTGCTGCCCCTGCCAGCGACTCGGGGCTGCTGCCTGAGCTTGCTGAAGCACAGAGGGGGCACTGAGCTGGAAAGGGAGGCATCTGCTCAAACTGGTGACAGCACACACCATGAACAGCCCCACATTCACTTTTTGACCTCACCCTCTGAGGACAAGGCAGGAAGAAGGAACCAAGGAGCTCCCTCACGCAAGGCTAATTGGAACTCGCATTTCTCCCGGGATCTGCCCCTGTCCAAGTCTCCTTCTGTGAAGCAGAGACAAGCTCTCGCATGACTAAGCTCTGTTCTTCCCATCCAGCTCTGAGCAGAGCCTGTCAGCTTCCCTGCTCGTTGTAAGCTGCCCAGGGATGGCTGTGACACGGCAGGGATGGGACCACAGCAGTGGCACTGCACCTTCCTCGGGTGCTCACTGCTGTGCCAGAGAGTTGCATCTGCCTAAGCTAAAGGCCCTGTCCTAGGAAACTGAAAGGAATTTAATCCTTGATCTACATCTAGAGAAGACCTCAGCAAGCTGTATGAGTGTCTGTCCTGCAGCACATTCCTTGGTCATTATCTGTGAAAAACCACTCTGATGCATAAGAAATGTGTGGAATGTACCACTGAGCCCCCCCCACTGGCTTACAGGGATCCACTGATAGGGGAGAGGTGAGAATCAGGACCTAATCCCACTAAGGGGAGCACCCAAACTCCTGTCTGACTCCACAGCATCCACCTGCAAACGCTGCAGTGCCCAGGAATTCATTCAGCCAAGGGAGCAAAGCCTCCAGGGATCCCAGTGCTCATGGTGTTCAGCCAGCAAAAGCAGGGCGAGCCCCCAGGCATGTCTGGGCTCCCAGCTGGGCAATGCCAGGCAGTGCAGCAGTGGCACAGCAGGACCTCTCCTGCCCATCCCTCCGTGCCCGTACCTTGCCCGAATGGGCTGGGAGCCCAGCCGGGGCCCCAGGGCGCTGCCATTGCCTGGGGAGTTCTTCCTTGCCAGGGCAGGGGATATGGAAGTGGTTCGTTGAGGCACCTGGAAAAGAATGGAGACATTTGCAGTCACCCAGTCTGAGCTGCTCACTCACCTGAGCCATCACGAGATCACCTTCCAGCACTGCCTTAAGGCTGATTTACAACTGATTTCCCACTGAGAGAAAGGCAGTATTTAGGGCAATTATAAAATACAAGGCTCTCAGCTCTTAGAAGGACTCACTGGAGTGTGAGGCAGCAGCAAGCTGCAAAGGTGCCCTCAGGGATGCTCCTGGCACAGGAGCCCCCAGAGCAGCCTGGCTACCACCAAACAGGGCACTGACTTCTAAAAGAAATGTATGCACATATATTCACACAAATATATATAATTTAAATCTAACAAAACCCACAAGAGTAATTTTTAAGGTAAAATTCAGGCTGAAGTGCATTTCAACAGCCACAATGGAGGTTTTCTATCTAGCTCAGATATGACACACGCCAGCAGACAGAAGGTGTTGACTGGTGGACAAACAAGAGGGTTGACAGTGGGAAGATCCAGACTGACCCACCTAACACTGGGATTAAACACTGACCTTCACTGAGCTTCAGATGCTGGTACCAAAACCTTGCTGCTGGCAGAATGGCTCAGCACATACCCAAAGCCAACCACAGCCTACAGAGGCTGGGACAGGTAACCCTGGAGCTCTGCCCCATCCCATGGGAGCGTGGGCATCACTGCATGGCCACAGGTGCAGTGGCCTCATCCCCCAGCACCTCAGGTGATGTGGAGAGGCACAACAATACTCACCGTGCAATACCTTGAACCAGGTAACAGAGAGGCCAAGGGCTTGTCAGGATTAGCAAGAAAAAGGATTAGGCTTGGCTTTTTTGAGAATAAACACACAGTTGCATTAGGCAAGATAAGAAAAGATTTAGAGAACTGGCAATGCTTTAGGCTCTGCAGCATCACCAGCTGCAGCTTGTCTCAGTACTAAGCAGTCTCCCCTCCAGGTGGGGGACTCTGCAGTCAGGACTTGGGGAGTTTTCCACCTTCCTCTGAAGCATCCAGCCATAAGCACTGGCAGAAACAAGACCCTGGACCACGGAGACAGCAGTCCTGCCTCTCAGGGCAGTCCCTTCATTCCTGCTTGCAAACACATCAAACCCACCTTGGGCAGTCCAGAGGGAAGTCAGGCTCCTCATGGGTGGTACTGCCAATACAACAGCCCTAAATGTGATCTGAGGGGACCCCTTCCAGAGTCCATGTTCCCTCAGCTGAGGGGGAAAATACTACACAGTGCTGGGGAACAGCTTTTCTCCCAGGAGCCATGGTCTCACCACACAGGGCATCACTGCAGCTGAGAGTCCTTCTCAAAGGACTCATGGCAAAAGCCAACATTAAATTGCAGGGGCTTTCTTTTAATTAGGTTAAAACCAGGCAGCCACCCTCCTGCACTGTGGAGGAGCCAAGCACACAGACAGTTCCAGGAGCTGCTGGCTTGCTGCTCCTTCAGCAGAGCACTGATGTCTCCTCTTGCTTGGTGACAGCAGAAATAGGAGCATTATTAACACCCATGACACCACCATAGATCCCTTGCACAGGGAGGCTTACCTGGTATCTGTGACTTTGCTCTTAAAAAGGCAAGTCACTCACTTTGTTAATACACATAAAAAATTGCCTCTCAATCAGGGACAAATACTGCCTCTCTGTCACTAATCAATTTATAATCATTTCTCCTCTGTAAAAATCCTCCTGGCTGAGCACTGATTCACTGTAAGGGGAACTTTAATGGCCAAGTTATAATTCTTCCAAAGTGAAGGTGTATAAACAACACGATCGAAATTCTGGTTCAGAAGAATCCTAATTAAAGAGGTACTGCCAGACACTGCCAAAATGTCAATGAATGTATAAAGCTGCTGGAGCCCTTACAAGTCTTCCATCACATATTGATTGCAACTGGAGGCACAGTACACTGGACTAAAAAGGACCCGTCTTATTGAGTATGACAAATTTTATGTTCCTATAATTCTATTTAAGCAGAAGGTTGTTTTTTATCCAAGGGAAAGAAGAGATTAATTTGTTTTGGCCTCTGTCTGGGCTCGAGAACTTTCTTTGCTGGAGGGCAGTGCTGTTTTGCAGCTGTTTTGCAGCCAAGAGCAGCTCCCAGCATGTCCTGCAAACGCTGCCTCAGGAGATGCGGCCCCCGGGCAGGTCAGCACCCACTGCAGAGCCTTGGGATGGGCTGGGTCCTGCCCACTCTGCTTTGCCAGAGGGACTCAGCTCTGGGATTGCCTCTGACGTGCTGAAAGTGAGGAGTGATTGTGTTACCTTTGGTGGAATGTCTTCCTCCTGCCGTAACCAAGAACTTCGGTCAAACTTTTCAATGCGAGGGGGCAGAGGAGGGTTTTCTGAGGTGGGGTCCGAGTTCTGCCTTGGCATCTCAGTGCGGTGAGAGGTCACCGTCAGAGCCTCCTGAAACCCAGCCAGTCCCTTTGCAGGCTGTTCATGCAGTGACTGAGACCCAGACAAGGAGCTTCCTTGGGATTTCACAGTGACCAGATGTGGAATCTAAGCACCAAGTCAAAACACAACTATCAGTCAAAATGGAGGGGAAAAAAATAAAGGAGAAAATTTAAAAATTTGATTTTAAAAAAAAATAATTTTTTTGATTAGCATTTTGGATGCACTGAAAAGCCCCCTTGGTCTGAGATCAGCACTGCCTTGGTTTCAGGAACTTCTGACTTACAACACTTCAATGCAAGATCTGTTAAAAATCACGCTCCCGCACACGCCGTGCCCGCCCCAGGCTCTGCTGCTGCTGGCCCCAAGTCCAGCTCCTACACCTGCACCTCTGTGGTTGTGCTAATGAGGTTTGGCATGGATTTTCCATGTTAAAAATGGAAAAAAAAAAAAAAAAAAGAAGGAAACGATAATAAATAATAATTGACTAAAAAAAATCATCCGGAATTCTGAGGCATAGATGGCTTAAAAAATATCTCGAGGCATGAGTTTCTATAGGTCTCAGTGGCTCCTATCCCATGGATCAGCCCTACAGGCTGCAAATTTAAGGAATACTGACATCTGTTCTGGGAAATCTTGAGAAAATCACAGGTTTTTGAAATCAGAGCTTTTCCCCAGGCTTTCTGTGAAGCTGCACTCCTTTGACACAGCAGGGTTATGACTTTTATTTGGAATTTCTCCATACACATCTCTGTACGTGTCCATGCCTCACAGGTACATGTGTATGCACACACACACTGACATGGGGCTCTGGGCTTCAAGCAACTCTTTCATGAGTATTTTATTGCCAAACAAAAGTCTTTGTAGCTGCTGATGGTATAGGACACCAAGAAGGTCACTGAAAGTTATTTGGTCAGTCAGAGGGATGACAGTGAAGTGGGGTTTTGCCCACTTTCCCAATGCATACAGACCTTGTATGTTGGGCAAGAAAAGTATGTTTCAGGGCTTTCCTGCACATTTTTGTACTGGAGGTGCTACATGTGGCTGGCACTTAGCTGGCACATATTCTATAGAAAGCCCAACTGAACTTGGAGCAAAGGCTTTGTACTTCCCTCTGAAATCCCTGCTGGAGTCTGTGGATCTGTGGGAGCAATTCCAGGGGCTGGACCAGAGCCAGCACTGACACTCCTACAGCTCGTGGTGGCAGAGTATTTGTGGACCTCATGGCTGGGAGAAACTTCTAAAATCACGATGCCCCTCCTCTGTGACAGTCATGGTGATCTATGCCCTCTCCAGATGTGTTTGTGACTGATGTCAACTCAATGGAAAACCAAAACAAAACCTTGAATCAAAGCAGCAAAGAAAGCAAAACCTCTTTCTGATGATCCTCAGCATCAAAGCGTCCCAGCTCTTTTGTACCAGGCGCCGTGGTTTTAGTCCTTTACGTAAACCAGATCCAAAGAGGATCAGAGCAACAGCTGCACTGGACCAGAGCAGCAGCTCCTCCTGGTGCTCCAGCTTGTTTCTAGCAGTAACCAGTACGTGATGCTTCAAAGGAAGGTATAAACCAGCGTGATGTTGCTAACACATGGAGGTGACAAGAGGAATACACTCATGCATGCAGATGCTGCTCTTACTCATGAACATGCTTAAGGCTGAGAAACCAGGGCGCCAGACGCTACTTCCCTTCCATCCACTCTTCCTCGTTTCCTTACCAGCACCCCTGGCATCCTGGCGAGGGGGGCACCATTACCTGTGGGTCCACAGGTCGGAGCAGGGGCGGGGTGCGGGCCGGCTGCACGCCGCTGATGCTGAAGGACTCGGAGCGAGGCGGCAGGTTGGGGTCGGAGATCCTGTTGGCCACCTTGTGCGGCATGGCCGGCGAGCTCTGCCGGTTGAGCCGGGAGCGCTCCTCCACCTGGGGACACGGGAGAGGGGTCAAGGCCCCACAGAACCCACTTCCAGTGGGAATCCAAGGCATGCACACAGAACATACAGAAAGCTCTTTTCTCTTTAGGTATAGCACATCTATTGCTTGACCAAAGTGGTGACACACCAACAGGCTGGACTGGATGACCTTGGAGATCTTTTCCAACCTAAGTCATTCTGTGATTGTGGAATCCAAGTTATCCAGCAAACTGTGCAATGAATGCATTGCAAGGGCATAAAAAGGACTATTTGTATTTATACACTGAAACAATTTCTGAATATTAGATGGATAAACAAAGAAATGAAAGAGAAAAAGAAAAGGCAGCACGCCTCAGAGAGATGTTCCTAGATGATGACTCCTGAGAAGCTCTTGCTTCTTCTCAAATGGACCTTTAAGCAAGGGGACCATTTTGCTTCTCTGTTATAAACACCACAATGAGTGGTTTCGTTTGATCTGAATAAAAGAATAAACATGGCAGCCAGAAAACGTCTGGCTTTTATCTGGATTTACTGAGTCTGGCACATTGTCATGTATGGGAGGGGAAAATCCTCTATTGCTGAGAGAGAACATCAACCCAAAGCCCACTGCTTTCAGCTACTCTTGATGGGAACACAGTGGCTTCAGCTCACCCAGCCATGCTATCCTGCAGTTAGGCTGTGCATTGATATTCAGGCAGCATATGCTATGCAGAATTCTAGATACCTCGAGATCTGATGTATATTTTATTTATGTGTCATTAAAGTGTTAAATATCCCTAGCATGTCTCGATTCCAGAGTGGATGATGGCACATTAAAAGGCAATCTTTACAACAGGTTTGCTTGGAAAGAACCACAGCTCTTCTTTAAGCAAATACTCATGAAACAAAAGAACCATTATATGAATAAAAATTAATCATTTTCAGAGACTGAGCATGAGACAGAGTAAAATCTCGGTAAGAAATTTGTGTTAGGGACTGTTTGCTTTCCAGGTTCACGAGGGGCCACCTGGGCTGCTGCTGTGTCCTAAAAGGTCACCACAACTTCCCCAGGCACTGCCCAGCAGGCAGCAGAGGCTGTCTAACCCTAATAATAATGGCTCAGCAGTGCCCAAGGGAGCGGACACAGGGATGGGAAGGGGAGCAAGGTGGGAAGGAGAACCCCCTCTGAAAAGGGAGCAGCAGCACGAGTGCTGGGCCCCAGGCTGCTCATCCTCATCAGCCAAGCCTTGGCAGCAACAGCAACAGGCAGAGATGGAGCTGCCATGGAGCACTCTGGCTGCTCCCTGGCACAATGCCAGGCCCTGATGTGGAGGATGTCCCAGCTGGTGTGGAGGAGAAGGCAGGAGAGGGACCAAATGGGGGTGTCTGGGTACTGGGAAGGAGTAAGGTGCTTGATTTGCCACTGCCAGAATCTCCTCACTTGCACCTTGTGGCACCAGCATGGCAAAAGATGCTCTTGGGGCTCTCTGTGCTCTGTGGGGCCCTTCTGATTCCCCCATTAGGTAGAAAGGGGGAAGAAGCAGCAAAATCCTTCAGGAGTTCATCATTGCTCAAGTATGGACAATCTCTAATTGAACTCAAGATTCCTCAAAACAGGAAACATCCTTAGCAGTGTCTGTGCAAGAGAATGGACCAGCTCATGATGCACAGCTGAGCCCTGAGCCCTCTCAGGGAAGCTCTGAAAAGTGGGAAAGCACCACAGGAGCCAGCCACCATGTGGAAAATGTCTGATCAAACCTGTCCCCTCCTTTCTGCATGGTCATGTGTGGTATATTCCTGCTCAAACCCATCCTTCAGCTGACCAAGCTTTCCCTGGCTATCTTGTTTAGCAAGTACTGGTCCCTAACAGAGAAGTCAGTAACAAAGGGAGCTGCTAATTACAGGACTACAGCTCAGAGTGCTAATGCCACATCCCTGGCTGGGCCCCAACACGGTCTCCAAAAAGGCCCAAACAGTCCATAATTATAAGAGATCTGCCTGGATAAACAGGGCAGGTCTGGGACAGCACCCAAGCTACATCCCAAGTTAACTTCCAGTGGATAACCCTGGATAACAAGAAGATGAGTAGAAGGGGCAGCAGAAGGGAATGTGCATCCATGTGTTTTGGCAGGACTGTCTGCTCAGACTGTTTCGTTTAGCATCAAGAGAAATCCCTGACTGTGCTCTGGGGGAGCTGTGAGAGATGCAGCACAGACTGGGTCCTCTCCCAGAGCTCTGTCATCACCAACAGGCCAGCCCCTTAACCAGGGGATGCAGGGACATGACCACAAGGTGAGTGGCCACAGCTTCACCTCGATGCTTCATCCCACTTCTGCAGGGTCTTGGGGTCACCCTGTGAACAACTGAGGTGGGAAAATGTGTGCATAAAGGAGAGGTGTGACAAGGAAAGAGGGGCACAGCACGAGGAGAGCTCAGCTGTGGTGATCAAGCTCCTGAGAGAGAAGACTTGAGACCAAAAGGCATAAAAACAAGGGCAGTATGGGATATAATGCAAAATCCTCAGGAAATATCCAAATAAGCTTTGCACAGCCTCCAGAAACTGTAGGCTGAGCACCAGACTTGTCTTCTCATTGTTCCCACAGGAAAACAAAGTCTCAATATTTCTGTTAAATTAGCATGCACTGGTTGGGTATGGAAATTGCTAAACTATAGCAAGAACCATGGTAGGCTCATTAAGTATCAGCACAAATCTATCTGTGGAGCCAGCAAAGGTGGGCCTTCAATATACGCAGCAAAGTACCTGAATTGTGTTAAAAGTGGGACTAAGCAGAAGATAAAATGGGATGGAGGCAAGAGGAGTCATTCTGGGAGATTCCCAAGGGTGCTGTGCTGAGGCAGTACATCAAACTACTGCTCCCAACAGCAGAAAGATGCCACAGCTTGGAGCATTTAATTAGAAACCCGATAGAGTGACACAGGTAAGGAATAAATGGTCTGGAGAGCTAATTGGTGGAAGCTGGAGAAGTTCCCCAACAACAGGAAACCTCATCTTCCCTATGATTTTGGCAAAGGGTAAGAGGCCATGTTCTGCTGCTCTTATTCACATTGTGCACTTCCCTATGTCCTGCTTCCAGTGACAGCATCAAAAAGATGCCAGCCCCATGAAACAGAAGAAATGGGCTTTTGTGTTTCAAAGGGAAAGCTAAATCCAGCACTTTTCTCCTTCACCCCAGATAAAGAATAATATTCCTTTTTACATATCTTTGCTGAAGTTTTGCAGGCAGTGCCAGAAATACTTCAGCAATGTTTTAAAGGGTTTACTTAAAACCAGGCAATTAGAGTTTATTCTCTTTTCTTTGCCCACTACCTACTCTCTGCACTCCATCACCTACTCTCTGCACTCAGATGGACCAGAGTGACCCAGTTCTGCACAAAGTCCAGGTGGAAGGCTCTCCTGTCAGAGGCAGCCCAGCACATCTGGAACACTTCATCTGCAATCCCACTTATCAAGCCTCTTCTTTCACTGGAAGGGCTGGAGAATGATGATGCAACTCCATGAAAATCTATCATCTGGTGCACTGCCACCAAAAGAGACTGAAGGTAACAGAAGAAAAATCCAAGGGAGTGTGTAAAGAGGTGAAAAGAATTTCAAACACCCATATCCATCTCTGTGATGGTTCAGAAAGGCCAAGAACATATCAGTGGTCTTTTCTAAGCAACAGACAGCTGAATTCCTTGAGCATTCCATGCTTGCAGGTATTGTGGATGCAGCTGAGGACTGTCAAGAGGAGAGACCAGCTACATGTTGGATGCACATCATATGTCTGCCAGGACTAAAGCACTGCTCCTGCTTAGTAGGAACAATAGAGAAGTTATTAAAAGATCTTTCTACCCAGGCGTAGGGTTACAAAAGTAAACAAAAAACGACTTTATAAAAATTATTAGCAGGAGCAGGCACCAGTCTTACTGGAGCCACCACAAAGAGATTAAGGAGAAAGAGTTTGCACACGATCCTGAATCTGCACTGCAGACAATGCATGTCTTCATCTTTTCAAGACTATTCAGACAAGCAATAATTAATATTCAAGATCTGACAACTATTACAATTCCTGCTTTTTGCCTGAGAGAAAAAATCAGGAAAGAGTAACCCCAAGGGATACAGCCCTGAGCGTGGGGGGAAAGCTGTCCAACCCCTGACTATGCAGAATTAGGGCTCAGCAAGGAACCCCACGACAATCACCCTCTGCATTCACTCGACCCTGCAGACTTGTGGACTCTCCAGGAAGGAGAATGAGGAGATGATCTTTAAGGTCCATGCCCACCCCTTAACATTCTATGATTCTGTGTGCAAAAGCCCCCAGACAGGCTGAACTCCTCCAGGAGGGATCCATTCTCCTCATGGAAAAACCTCCTTCCCCCTTGCTTGTACAGACACACCCAGACACACTGCACCAAGCTGGGGGTGCTCCCAGCACAGCTGATGGCTTCTGCTGGATCCCAACCCTGTGGAGCACAACCTGCTGTGCATTTCAGACCCAACCTGTGGATGCAGACGAGCACCATCATCCTCCCTGCTCTCTCCTACCTCCTTGGCCCACGCTGGCTTCTCGCTGGCATTTATCCCTTCTTTGTAATGGTAGAGGGGTTTCTTCTCTGCTGGCCTCTGGTCCTGCCGCTGCTGCTGCTGCTGCTGCTGCAGGGACACCAGGTAGTCCCTCTCCTGCTGCAGCTGCCGCTGCAGCCTCTCCGCCTGCCGCTGCTCCTCCAGCTGCTTGCGCTTGTACTCCTACCCAGAGGAAAACACAGTGACGAGGTGCCCAGCCAGCTGCAACCTGCAGATTTATCTCTTTGGGTGAACAACGGGGCCTGAGCATCTGAAAGGTTGTTTTCTGGCAGAGCTCATCGATTTGAAAGACTCTGGGGACTGAGCTGTCTCCCCAAGGAGAGACAGCAGAGCCAACAAATGCAGAGTTGTGACTCTGCCATTGATGCTTTGCAGCCACTGAACTGCCCCGTTTGGTAGGAATGGGGGAGGTGAGTGCTGCCTTGCCAGGGAAACCCTGCAAGATCCACTGAGGGCTGATGTTTGCTTAGGAGTCATTGGTTACTTTGCCCAGGTTTTTATGGATAGGAAAAACAAAGGATTAATTCGATGAAGTGCCAAACATCACCTGGTCAAGATGGAGCTCTGAGTAACCTGGTCTAGTGAAAGGTGTCCCTGCCCATGGAAAGAGATGGTCTTTAAGGTCCCTTCCAACCCAGATCATTTCATGACTTTATGGTCAGACAAAACCCAACTACAGCCAACTCCTCTGTAGGACCAATTAATTGATCCTGGGAAGAGCCAGACTGCAAAGGCAAATGTGTGATCTTTCTGAATCCCTACAGCTCTATGAGTTTTAAGGAGTAAATAATTTTTAAAAGGCAAGGGCTTGTGTGAGGGCTTTTATTTTTCCTAAATAAAACAGCAAGACAAAAAAACCCACCAAAAAAACCATCCTGTAGATTAAAAGAAAGTACAGTAAGAGTAACAGCTACCAGCAGTAAAAAGGATAACTCAAACCCAAATTAAATAAATAAAGAGGACATCTAGAATGCAAACAGCACACAAGGGAATAGACACTGTTCTTGCACGGAAATTAAAACGAAAGCCTTCACTCAGAACATGAAGAACAGCATGGCAGTGTAGGTTTGATGGATGCAGGCACGCAACAGCTCGAACACACCCCAAAATGCTGCAAACAGCCTCCAAAACTTCCCAGCAGCAACCAAGGCTGCTCCTCTCACGAGGGCACACACACACAACGAGAGCCGTGCACCGTGAGGGGACCCAGCCCCGAGCAGAACGGGGGATCCAGGCATGCTGCAGCCACGGAGCAGGACAGGAGGCTCCAGGCAGGGTGGTGACAGCAGTGTCCCCACGCCTGGGCACGGCAGGAGGCACTGGGGGGACACGGGTGCACGCGGGCGCATGCGGACGCGACACGGGCAGAAAGCGGCAAGCGTGGCCGTGGCCTCCCATTTACCAGAAGTAGCGCCTGCTCCTGCAACAACTGCTGCTGCAGGATCTCTAACTGTCTCTGCTCCTCCTCTAACTGTCGCCTGATGTACTCCTGGAGGCATGGGCAGCAAGGATCGAAGGAAAAAGAGAGAGAAGGTAAAAGAGCCAGTATTTCCGGGGAGGAAGGAGAATGAGGTGGGCACCCACATCCGCCCGCCCAAGCGATCTCATCCATCAGTCGGGCACCCTCCATCCCTGCCCAAAGAGCCCAGGGTGTCCACCACTCTACAAGAATGGAAACCGCTGGGAAATGGCAAATGTTACCCAAGAGTAACAAAATATCTGACCCCAACAGCAAGCGGGCGTGGGAAACCTGCATCGAGTGCCTTCACATCTGCGGGCCAGCAAGTGGATCCACACAGAAATAAACAGCAGTGAAAGCGACACACGCGGTGCTAACAATTAGGCCATTTGCTCTCAAGTGGTAAAAAATGAGTGTTTACAAGGAAATCTCTGACTGGAGGCAGAGGAACCCGTGCTGAAGGCGACGGCCCGGCCCTGCCCCGTTACCTGCTCGTGCTCTGCGCGCCGCCGCTCCTCCTCCCGCCGCATCTGCTCCTCGTAGTGCCGGCGCTGCTCCCGCTCCTGCTGCTTCCGCAGCTCCTTCTCTCGCCTCTGTTGCTGTGGGGGGCAGCAGGCACAGCTCAGCAGCCCCATCCCTCTCCCCCAGAACTCAAAGTCCTTTTTCTCATCATTTTTGGCGTGTCCCCTTGCCCACACACCCAGAATGCTCCCACCCATCCGAGGAGATGCCTTGCCAGCAGGCTGGTCCATTTGGGTGGTAGAGGAACTCCTTGATCCCACTCCATCCTCACTCCCTCCAGTGCTTGGCACTGGCTGTGGAGAACCCACAGCATCCTCCCAGACAGCACTGGATCACAACTTCTTCTCCCACCTGCAGATGAAGCCATGGGACAGTGCATGGTCCCCACGTTCCCGTGTGCCCACCAAGGAGGTTAATCAGGCCTCAGACATGTGGAGCTGCACAAGCCCATCACCTACAGGTAAACACACTGCAGCCTCAGACCAACCCATGAGGATGAGAGAGGGAGCTAGGGGAGTTACTGCCTACTGAGAGGGAAATGCATCCCTCTTTAGATTTGCTGAGACCAGAAACCAACAAGGAAGACTCAAAATCCAAGGGTTTTTCCTTCCTCAAGCACCAAATGAGCATGACAGGACTTCCCTTGCTATTCTCAGGTCATGCCTGCTCCACTCCCTCCTGGGGGTTGCATCCCTGCCTACTCCATTCCAGCACCTTTGCTGACAGCAATCCGGGGAGTTTTGGGGTGATGACAACCTACAGCCTGCTGTGAGTCACCCCGGGTGCACCTGCAGCCCCCACATGCCTGCTTTTAACCCAGCCTAACTCCTCCAGCTGCCCAAGCCATCCCGGGAGCAGGGGCTGGCAGCAAAGTGCTGCAGTGCTGCACAGGCTGCTCGGCAGGGCAGCCCCTCGCGGCAGCACCGCATCCAGCATCGGCAGAGGGCACTCAAATGCCGGGACTGGCTACTGGAGCTGCACAGCCTGCCCTGACTCCACCATCCCCATCACCTCCTGGGGGCAGCCACACGCCAACGGGAGGCCACTAAAGCAGAAACCTGGCCCTTTTTTCTCCTTTTTTTTTTTTTCCCCCTTTCTTTTTTTCCTCTCCCGTTGCTGACACACGGTGGCTGAGCAGGCTGCAGTGGGAAGGCTGTCACTGGAGAAGCTGGCAACGCCATGCACTCACTAAATCATGGGGAGGGCTGGAGCCAGCAGCTGAAGAGCTGGCTGAGCATTCCAGAGACCAAGATGCTTCCCTGTGAAACTGCTGCTCTGCAGGAATCTGCACTGTACAGATGGATTTAAAATCTGTATCTATCTGTAGATACTGTATTTTCCTCCATATTCTATATATTTGTGTTCCTGTGGAAAATTACATCTACAGATATCTTTCTAGATATGCATAAAGATAAATCTATCTACAGATATTGTAACAAACATTTAAAGACCCCAACATTTCCATCTCAGAAGAAGCCACTGCCTGTCCTGCTGCTGCCTCCTCACCCACAGGTAACATCCACACGGACTCTGATGATTTCCTTGAGCTGCAGCACAGCTTTAGTGCCACCTATAGCCATATTTACCAGAGCTGCTCCACTTGCCTCAGGGAAGGAATAATTGCATCCAACCTGAAATAACCTGCCAGCTCCAGACACCGGTGTGTCCCACGCCAGGCTAGGCAGGGGATGCATGTGCTACTCTGTGTGCTACTCTGTGCACCTATGCATGTGCTACTCTGTGTGCTACTCTGTGTACCTATACATGTGCTACTCTGTGTACCTATACATGTGCTACTCTGTGTGCTACTCTGTGTACCTATGCATGTGCCACTCTGTGTGCCTGTCCTCGCTGGGAACAGGGGACATTGGCCTGGGGGTGGTTTTTGGAGCTCCACACTAGAAATTGCAGAGGGATCACCACCAGGACACTCTGCAGCATCCTGGTGACACACAGAATTTCTTGGCTTTGCCAGCACTCCCTGACCTCCTCAGCTGATGGTCACTGCTCCCACGACCTCTGAAGCACAGATCTTCAGACTAATGGGCTGAATAAATGTTACCCTGAGCTTTCAATCACCGTTGTGTCACGCTGGTTCTGGGGTGGGTTTTAAGGGCTGGCTTTTTTAGTTAAACTATCACACTGCTGAATAAAGCATATAATGCTTATGTAGGCTGGGCTTGGCTGGCAGGAGGCAAGGCCATGAATACCACAGCTATTTCTTAAATAAAAATCACCCAAATGGTCTTTGTTTCCAATCCAGTAGGCGAACAAATCCAAATCCATCCAAGGAAGGAAGCAAAAGCGATTTTCTCAAGGAGGGAGTAGCACACCATCTTTCCTAGGTATCCTAGGCCCCAGTGAGCTTGCCCCACTTCTGGCCCCTCTCCTTCAAGGCAGCATCTCACTATCAGCCTCCTCCACACCTAAAATCCTATTTAACTCCCGGAATGAGAACTGAGGCCCACAGGTACCACTTTCTTTCAACGCCAGGCCTGATGCTCTTGTGGATACTTAAAGGCCCTTTGCATCCTGCTGCAGCCAGGCTCTCGGGGCTGAGGCTGTGAGCAGGACCCAACACACACACTGATAGAGGCCAGGAGTGCAGCACTTCCCTCCAGCTCCACAGCACATTTGTCAGGTCACATTATAAGCAGGTCATTTGTCTCGGTCGCATTACCAGCACCTTCAGCTGAGCACTGCAGCCCAGCAGAGTGGGGCTCAATCAGCTGCCTTCCCTGGATGGCCTCACTGCAGCAGCTGGCAAACATCTGGAGAGGACCTGGCACTGCAGTGGGCAAAGCCTCCAGCAATGCCCCAGTGTGCCCTGTACATCTGAGCAGCACGGGGATGATGGGGACCCTTTCTGAAGGAGGGATTTGGATCAGGGAGATGCAGCTGAAATCAAGGGCATGTAGAAACAGCAAAAAAAAAAAAAAAAAGGGGAAATATTCAAAGATCTCTCTTTCCTTGCCTCCTTTTCTCCCTTTTTTTTTGCCCTCCCTCTCCCGCTGCAAGAGCACACTTCCCACATTTCTCCAAGCTTGAAACTACTGTGTGTATTTACACTATCCAGATCCATTATTCATGCAAGGCAAGAGCACCAATTAATTAGGACTGCATTTATATAACTCTGCAGGTAAAGCTATATGTAGCTGCCTGTAAGCCAGAACAGGCTCTTATTTGCGCTGCACCAGATATGACAGGGTTTAAATATTGATGAGAGGAGACACACGAAGGCAAAACCTCTGGTGGGAAGGCCCTTGGAGGCCTGGCATGAAACAAGGACTTCAAAGAGCAAGCTCACTTTGCTACATCAGACACATCCTGGGCTATGAGCACGGAGAGAGCTGCAGCCACCCCTTGAACCCTCTGACTCTTGCAAGAGGAAGCTCCTGGAAACCCTGGCCTGCTGCTCCCAAACACCAGCATGAGCCAGGAAAGAAGTGGAAGGGGAATTCCAAGTGACAAATGAAAACAAATATTCTAGGTGGTTGCATTGTTGTGACAGGCTCATTTATCTGAGCCACCAGGGAAAGAGTGACTGTGGCTGGAACATCATCTTTCCTGACACACCAAGCACTGGAGCATGGAGAGGTGTTTCCCACTGGTAGAGAAACTGGGTCACAACTTCCCACCGTGGCAAACAGGGATCTGATTTGCTCTGAACCACTGCAGAGCTTCTACTCGGGATCACCATGAAGGGTTGGCCCATGCAGGGAAAAATCTCACGCTTCAGAAAACTGTGAGCCCTACGCCCTTCCTGACCAAAGAAAAATGGGAAAGACCTGAGGTTTAGCTCCCACCTGTACCACAGGAGCTGCTGTAATACAGCTCTCCTTGGAAATGGGTACAGGAACACTGCTGGGACCACTGCAGTGTCCCCATGTACCACACAACTGTGAGGGGGCTGTCATCTTAAATACAAAGTTCCTACAAGCTACAGGACACCTGCACATGCAGAAGAAAATAAGAAACCACCATTTTAGATAAACTAAATTTACCTATAACTAATTGCTACCTTTTTTTTTTTTTTGGCATTGCTTTATAAGACCTTCTAGTTGATGGTTTTCTGCTGGTTAACATTTACAGGAGCTTCAGGAATCTTTTATCCCTTGAACATCCAGCTCTCTCTGTAAGAGCACTAACTGAAACATCACATGAAAGCAGCAAGATGCTTAGATTTGCCTTGTATGTTCCCTGTAAAGACCTGACCTTCATTTTATACCTAGAAAGGAAAAAAATCCACAATATGGCAGAAAAATGAGGTTATGTAAAGCCCTCTCTGACTCCATCTGCCCACTGCTGCCAAGGGGTCTGCACAGAGATTTGTCTTGCAGGATCCCTCAGGCTCCTGACCCCAGGATGTGTTATTCCTACAACTCAGCTGGAGTTTTGGTGGTTAAACCAGTGCATCAAGGCTCATTCTGTGCCAGCAACAAATGGAAGGCTGATTAGGGTACTATATATATCTAATATATGTATATATAGGGAAAAATTAAAATATATTCAAGCCTATTCACCCTTCTGCATGACACAAACATTTTCTGCAGTGCTGTTGGATCTATTGATATTTAATTCTCTAATTTGAGGGTTAGTTCTGGTGCACATTTTGAATTCATGAGACCAACTTTCTGCACGAGGAAAACAAAGCTGCAACTCTGCTCCCATGAAACTCCCGGTTTCAAAGCTAGCTTGGGCATTTTTACTTCCACTGCAATTAAAGACAGCTGCAAATCTAAATCTCTTTGGCTGCCTGGAAGAAGATTCAGCCTCAGAGAAGGAAATTGGTCAGCTCCTGAAAAAGGAGGCCCAAGTGTCCAACAGATGCAAGGAGACACGCAAAGGATGGCAGCAGGTCTCAGGGACACCAAGAAGTGCATAAAGAGCCCACCAGAAGACTTCCTCACTTGACTTTTTCTATATGCATTTGATGTTGTTGTTAGAGCAACATCAGGAGATGGTGGATTTCCCCAAAAAAAGCCCTGACGTGGGAGGTACTTTGTGAGAGGTTCAGAAATCCCCATTTAGGAAGATCAAGGTGACAGAAAAAATGAGACTCCTTCATCTTGAGCTCTGTCAGATGACACATGAGAAAGGGTAGGAGCTCTACCCCTGCCAGTATTTAAAGACAGCATTGGAAAACCACCAAACAAAGCTCCTGAAGGTCTGCACTGACAGAGGAATGAGCCAGTTATCCCACTAACAGGCCCTTCTTCAGCTCTTTTGCTGTGCATCTCCAGCACAAATTAACTCCAGGCATTTCTGAGCTTGGCATCCTTCTGTGTCAATCCTTTTGGAGCTGCACTTGGGCCCAAATGCCAACTCACTCCCCGAGCCTGGACACCTCCACGGCATCTTATGATGAGTAGGAGCTCTTTCTGTAAACAAAGTAATGTGCTTGGCAGCTTGAACAGGCTGACTTGGGAGACCCAAAAGCCACCAGCTCCAAGGGTTTATTTGTCCCGGCTGCTCTACTGTGCTTTAAAGGTCAGATTTATTTTGAAAACACAGTAATCTGAGTCTTCCACTGGTCTCTCCTCCCAGAGATCTGCTGGTACTGTGCTGCCTGCTGCAGGCACACCCCATCTTAGTCAGACCATAAAGTAGCAGGGAAGAAATCCTGTTCCCATTAACCAAAATAAATCCATGGCCAAGAGTCATGGACAAAAGTTAGTGCAAAGCTGGTGTAGGAAAAAGCAGAGAGGCCCAACAGGAGCAGCCTGGCTGCTGCTGGAGCCTTTGGGTGCTGCTGGGAGGGGTACAAGTGCTGGAGCAGCACTCCACATCCATGGAGCGTGCTGGGAGCCCTGGGACAGCCACATCAAACTCAGCACAGCTGTGACAGCTGCTGTTGGCTACCTCTGTCTGGCCATCAGATGCTTCCTGCCCCAAAATATCTGGGAAGAGGAAGACTGTATCCCTGCAGCAGCAATGAAACTTTATTTGCTAATCTCTGCAGTTACAGATTTTCTGGTTTTGCAGATTCAGGGCACCTTGCAGCTGGCAAAGCCACACTCAGCCATGCTGGGGAGCATCTGTCCTCACCCCTGCCACAACCCAGCATGTTTGCAACAGAAGGTCTGTGCCTCTTTCAAGGACTCCTGCTTTAATCCTCACCATAGCAACTCAGCTGTTTCTCGCTCGCCACGCGAACGGTGTTTAACAGAGAACAGAGCTCGTTTTACTCTCTGGCTGGATGCAGGTGAAGCTAAACCTGGCCAGATGGACCTGAGGAAATGGGCACTTGAGAAGATGCTGGGGCCACCACAGCTGCCAGCTGGCCCCAGCATCTGCCCTGATCCTGGCTGAGCCCGTGGGACTGATCACACAAGGAGGGCAGAGGATGCCCTTCCACCACAGCCCCCCTGCCCTGCCCCACTCTTCTGACATGGCAGGAGCCTGCAAACATCTCTTGGCCAGCTTTGCTCCAGAACACCTCCCTTTCAACTGAGGTCCAAAAGCTGTAAGGCAGATGGGAAGAAGGCAGTGGGTGAAGAGCCCAATGGGGCTGTTCAGAGCCACTAGAAAAGGCATTGGGTTTAAATCCTGGCTATGGTGGCATTAACTTTTAATGAGTTGGGGACAGAACAGAAGGGGACTGACAGAGCCCAGGGGACTGAGCACAGCCCAGCCCAGCAAGGCAGCAACTCTGCAGCTCAGGGCAGAGCTCACCAGCTTAGCAAAGGGATTAGTCTTCCATTCAAAACCTGCCTGGGAAGCAGCAAAGAGAGAACAATTTTCTTCTATGTGAAGAGAACATATTAATAGAGCAGCAAGCATTGTATTCATTACAGGATTGCAGCTAATCTGGTGTCTGCTTTTATTCTGCTGTTGTTCTGGTCCTGTACTGCTTGCAGCAAACAGGCTGGGACAAAGGCAGAGCCAGGCTTCCTTACAACAGTCCTCACAAACATCCACTGGGGCAGGGGATTTTGGGGGGCATCTATGTGCAAACCTTGTCTTCTCTCAAAGCAGCTTGCCAGCCTTGGGATGGGTGTGGGGCTCAAGCAAAGCCTGACCTACAAAGTATTGAACACGCTGTGCTCTGACAACACGACAGACCTACATATTTACCAGACTGAAAAAATGCTTTGCCTGGGATTTCCTGTGCTGATTTTTGCCCTGGAGGGGCTCAGAGGACCACCTCGAAGAGGGGCCATACCACACCATCATCAGCATCAGCTGCCTGAAATTCCTTCCTGTCTGTGCCCCTGGCCTGAGGCATTACCCAGTACAGGGAGAGATTGGTGACCAGAGTAAGAGACCTCTTGCTTGTGCAAATTAAGGGGGTGGATGCTCTAACAGTCCATTTACCACAAATCCTTTTGTCAGACATACTGGTGACCTCTACAGAAAGCTAATTTAATGACCCTCAGTGTATGAACCCTCCAATGAATCCCTGGGCTGAGTTCAGAGCAAGGCAAAGGGTGTCTTTTTGCAAAACCCCATCACAAATCCCCAAGAGATTGGGAAAAGCTCATTGATTTTTTTGTGAGCTTCCTCAATACAAGAACCAGGAGATAAAACAAAAGCAAGCAAGTTCCTCCAGAGCATGTGGCCAGGCTGAGCAGCTCAGGGACACCCAAAGTCACACGGTCAAATCCTGCAGCTGGATTTTAAATGGGGTGGATAATTTTATGACCGACTGCATTTGTGGCTGGTATGTTGAGACAAGGGTAATGAAATCTTATCCTTCAGGGCACATATGGATCATTGCACAAGTCATGCAGGCATCTGCCCCTCCCCTGCAAGAGAAATTGTAATTGGCAGGGACTGGAAGGACTGAAGTTGAAATTAGGGATTAAATGGAACACAAATGGCACATGGATCCAGGGATAGGGCAAATGGAGCTTTTTAGCTTCTTCTCAACTGTAACAGTCCACAGGAGCAAATAATGGTAATAAGCTTGACAGATGTTGGATTGCCCACCTCGACTGAATACAGCTGACCCCCCAGTCATGGGCTAACTCTGCTCAGTAGCTCCAGGGACCTCTTTAGGTTTAATATTCCAAAGGTTTACTTATAGCACACCAGTTCTATTACCTTCACAGAAAAGTTGGCATCACTTGCTTTTGCGAGGAGAGTGGCTGGAGGTGGCCACACCAAAAGGATGAGCAGAGGGGCTTGACCAGTGTAACAAACTGTTTGGGGTCACTGACTAGACAGGTCAGCGTGTGACCTCAAACCAGGCCGAGGGCAGTCCCCTGGGACCTGTCACACCACAAATCCCGCCGCTCCAGCCAAACCCAGCCACTGCTCCGGCCAGTTACCTCCTCCAGCCTCCTCCTCTGCTCCTTCTGCTCCTCGATGCGCTTCTGCCGCTCAGCCAACAGCTGCCGCTTGTGCTCCTCGTTCTCGCGCTGCTGCTGCTCCAGCTGCTGCCGGCGCAGCGCCTCCGAGCGCTCCTTGTTGGCCAGCTGCAGCCGCAGGAAATCCCGCCGCAGCGTCGACTCCCCGGGCAGGTTCAGGATGGAGCTGCACACAGGACAGCCATCAGACAAGATCCTCTCCGTGCAGCCTTCAGCCTCTTGCCCCCAGGTGGTTTTCCAGCCCTCCATCCCAACACCCCACAGAGCTTGGGCAGCAGTGGATGGAGGGATGGGGGCCTGCAAGTGCCAGGGCAGGGCAGCAGAGCTCTGCTCATGGCTCACCAGTCATTTACTCACTGTAGATGGAAAGGTTTCCTTTACATTAAGTTTCTAACCAAAGCCTCTGGTGCTGCAGTGGCTGGCACACACTATATTTAGCTGTGCACAAAGCACATTTAGCATGAATCACTGCCAGCTATTAAAATACTACATTATCTCAGTGAAATAATGGAATAACCTGGTACTAATTACAATGGCTCTGAAAAATGTCACCAAAGAAAGTTCCAGCCCCACGGTGCTTGCAGTAGCACCAGGGAGGTTCCATGGTGAAATATTACATGGAAACAGGGAGTTACACTTGGGTGTAAGGAACAATATTTTAAAGAGGTTTTTAATTTCACCTCACATTTTTCCATATCTCAATATCCACATTCCCAGGACAGCACCATTCTGCAGATCCCACAGGCAATGGGGTTTTCTTCCCCAGCTTTTGGTTAAGGTGCTCCAGAGCATCAGTTTGTACCCACGCACCACACGGCAGTGAGAATATCCTCTGTTCTGCCAGGGAACAGGACTCAGTGCTCAGACTGTCCTTTTTCCATTTCCAGTTCATATGAGCCCATAATCCAAGCTGATTTTATACAGAGCTGAAGGGATGTAAGGGCACAAATGAAATGCTGATTCTTACCTCGGCTCTCCAGAGTCATTTTCCTCCTCCTCCTCCTCACTTCCACTGTACTCGTACTCTGTCTCATCTAGGAACAGAATTGCTCATCAGTGCCCTTTGCTGGACTCATTTGTTTTTCCAGTGGCTGAAAACCCCAGTGCTCTGAAGGCAGAACAGCCAATTCTCTTTACCTCACATGACCAAGGATAAGTAGCATTACTGCTCTGCTTTTTCTGGTTTTATGGGGGCCACAAGGCCAGGGAAGCACAGTGGGCAACAGCCCTGCCAACCACAGCCCCTTGATGTAAAGATGGGGGTGTCCACAAAACAATAATTTACCCCTATATGACAGTGAGTGACTCTCTTCTTCAGGGTGGTTCTGTACTATCAGCTATTGGAGCCACAGTCACAGGAATGTGGGATTTAACCACGGCTCTGAAGGCACCAGCTCCTCTTTCCCTAAACATACACTGTTCCTATGCAAATCCATGTAATTTCAATGAAGGCAATGAAGATATCTACATAAAAGCTCACTGCAATGTTGTGTTACATACTGCAATTTCTGTTGGGATATCATCTTTATCGGATGAAGGGAATTACAGTCAAAGAAAGGCTCACATTTATCCAATTACTCTCCATCTCTAGGGTCCAACCTTCATTTGCCAGACTAAACACATTTAATACTTCACTGGGATCCCATTTTATTGTTTTGATTGTAGTGAAATCTATTACAAGGGGCTGGAAGGTACGCATGAAAAATTAATTCCGCTACCAATACGAAGAGAAATAGCAACGTATTAATTTGCTGGATTCTACAAATGAGCTTGCAAATTAAAATTCAGTTCACAAGCAGCTGAATACTTTTAACAAGTTTCTTCTGCTATCTGATCTTTCTTGCAGAGGACTTTGATAGGGCCTGGAGAGTTCACTGAAAACATTCAGTTTAATAGGTTATTCCTAGTCAGCGGAATTGCTTTGGGGCAAGGGTCTTATCTCGATGCTCGTTTGCACAGCTCTGCTCATAGCTGGTGCTGCAGGGATGTCACGTAGATCAACACACTTGGCATGAAATATGTGAGCTGGGGAAAATTCAGCCTAGCAGCTTCACCCTCCCACACGCCAGCGCCGATCTGTGCAAACGTAAATTTTATACACACGCTTTAATGAATCAAAGCTTAGATGTTCCATGTGGAAATTACCACCCAGACCAGAAAAAGACATCATTTTTCATTAGGAAAAGAAATAATATTTAAAACCACTGACTAACTCTAATGACAGTCACTTGTCTGCTTTGCACGAACACCCATTGTTTAGTTATGGGTATTTATTTTCATTTCAATGACTGAGAGGAATCAAACCAAACTAAACAACCTGTCCCCAAAAACCACACCAAGCGTGGTCACACAGAGGTTCACACCTATTGAGTTCAATGAGACTGCAAACAAGCTCACCCATCTGAGGGAGAGGAACTGGTACTGAGACCATGGGCAAACCAGTCCTCTCCGTCTTCCCTCTTTTATTACCCGCCTGCTTCACCCACGTGGATGTGCCTTGACCTGCACAAGCACGTGGCAGAGGCCACAGCTTGCCCAGACAGGGATGTCTGAGCACATGGCAGAGACTGCTCAGAGTGCTGCTTCTGCACTAACCCTCCCCTGCTGTCCACTGACCTTTCTCCCCTCGCTTCTTTTTAGTCCTGTCGATGTGGTCCTTGAGCTGGATGCGGACCTGCCGCTCGTTGGGCTGGTCCCGGATGAAGGGGTGCTTCATCAGCTGCTCCGTGGTCGGTCGCTGGCTGTGGTTCTTCACTAGGCAGCTCTCAATGAAGGACTGAAACTTTTTAGACCTGGTCAAGAACAGGGAAGGAAGGCACAGAAATAACAGGAAAATGGATCGATTCTCATGTTAGAAAGTGAAGAAAAATTGTTGGTATTTGAGAAGATTTTGCTCAGTTCTTGCTCATCGCTCCAGAAAGCTGGGAACCATCAGTAATGACCAGACAATCACCAAAGCCAGATGTCACCAATGGCAACCAAGAAAAAGCAAGTGGGTGTTCCTGCTCCCTTCCCTCTGAACCTGTGAAACTGCAGGTAGAAACGAGATACAACACACACAGATAGAAACACAATGCCTGAGTGGATTGTTTCTCATAATTTACAGCCCCCTGGGCAGTGTTTCAAGAGATGAATCTTTGTGAAGGTGACTGGGACAAGCTAAGTTAAATTTTTTTTAAGTCCCAGCATTGCAGGGCTTGGCAAAGCTCAGGCAACCTCAGAGTGATGCTGCTGCCTGTAGCCCTTCCCTGCTCTCAGCAGCATCACAGCCCACCAGGTCTGGGGGGGCACCAAGCCCCACACCCCCTGATGCAAGTGACTGGGATGTGCTCTCTTGATAGAGAAGGGAACAGAGCCCTGCCCTCCTCACAGCCTCCCTGCTCACAAAGTTACATTCAATCTCAGCTAAAACAGTTTCAGCCAAATCTTTAATAAACAAATTTGTCTTAGTCTCGAGTGCTGCATATCCAAAGTTTCCCTGGAACTAATTTGACCACATTATAAACTCAAGAGAACAGGGATTTACAAGAAAGGAAGATGTTGACAGGCTACTGTAGTCTATGTTGCTTTAGCAAATAAGAAAATGAATATAAATTAATGTCAGAAGCCAACAGATAGTACAGAATTGCCTTAGAAGTAAAACAATAAGCTTTCAGGGATTTTACTTTTAAGCTGTCAGACTAAAAGTGATTTATCTTTTAAGTGCTAATCCATACAAATTGAGATGCAAAAATAAAATATTCTACTGGATCCAATTAAATCTTCCCTCCAGCTTTGCTAATGAGCAAATCTGCCTTCCCCACCTTGCCTTGAGAAATGCAGTGTCTCAGTGTACCCAGAAGGGACAATCAATGCGATGCTCAAAAAAAATCCACTTCTAAAACACGAGTCTCCCTTGTTGGTGTGAAGCTGGAGAGACTCCAGTCCTGGATGTGTGGTCCAGAGCATGTGCAAATACAGTACAGGTGAAGCAGCTACAAAGTTTTCCTCCTGGAAGTGATGGGATGGGGGTCCCAGTGCCCTGTGATGGCCTAAGACACCTTTGCTGCCCAAGCAGCTATGGACAGGGATTTCCTGTATAATTTCTATCTAGCTCAGGCTGCTGGATTTCCCAAAATCTTCCTCTCTAAACAAGCCAGCCTGTCCAGTGGCACAGTTCAACCCTCACAGGAGCTGAAGACCAGGGCTTTTTCCCTGGCTCTGGTCCAGGTGAACTCCACCACACGTTGCATCCCCACCCCAGGCCAGCCCACCTTCCTGAAATGCTCCTCCAGCTCCTGGGGTTTGTAAAGCTTAAATCAATGTTTGCAAAGTCTTTGCAGCTGCTTGGATGAAAAGTGCTATCACAGTGCAAATATCACCTCATTAACAAAGAGGTTTCATGTCTTTTACAAGGTAGGGCTAGAGAAGGTTTATGGGAACAAAATCACTGAAGTTCGAGTTCATTTTGCCTGCAAACAGGGGAAGAAGGAAATAAAGCTTCATTGTTGGCTGGCTTTAATTGGGAAAGAAAATGCTACACCAAAGACTTTAATTTCAGAGGAACACAGCACTATTTTAAAAGCTAGTTTGAGGATTTAGCAAGCAACAGAATTATTTTCCTCTCTGCAATTTTTAATTGAGGGGAGGCTCCCATGCCAGTGTTTTCTCTTGGCTTACCTGACTTACCCTCAAAGGTACTGGAGTCCCTTCACTACTTTTACATGGAAGGAAAAAAATGGTCTGCCTATGTAGTGCACTTTTATTTATGTGCTGCTGTGCACAAAATCAAGGACAAACTCAAGATTCAAGTTGAACCCTTCTCCATTTTGCTTTGCTCTTGTGCCCTGTGGTGTGAAAACCACAGCTCAGCCCACTGACTGCCAGGGAGCCACCCCAAAAGCCTGGTCAAACATCTCCACTCTTCCTGGGATGGGCTTGCAGAACTCAAGGACCCATCCTGGCAAGGCCCAAAACCTCCAGCTGAGAAATGAGCCAAGGACAGCAAACCTGCCCAGTGTCACACTGAAAATGCAGTAAAAATTTGCTTTCAAGGAGTTGGTGGAGCTTCATCTGGATCCTCTGGAGCTTTCCATTGCAGTGACAGCTTGGAAGATGAATATAGGTCTGGGCTACCTGAGGTACACATGTCCCAGCTCTGCTGGACACCAGGGATGCCTGCCTGCTCATGGAGGGGTAGCAGAGGCCAGGTGAGCACCAAGCTGCCCCTTGGAGCTGGAGGTTTATCACACTATGGCTCCCCAGGAGATCCTTCCCTCAGAGCACCCAGGATGCCACCCCTGGCACAGGCAGAGCACAGCTCTGGGCAGACACCACAGGATGTGCAAACCTGGGACAGCTGCCAGGTGTGTGGGAGGTGGTGCCCAGGAACATCCCATCTTTCACTAAGCACTTCCTGTGATCTCAGGGCAGGGACTAAAACACAAATTCCACCCCAGCTCCATTTTTACCTTAAGGACACAGAGAAAGATCCTGCTCAAAATCTGCTTTCATTAGCTCCCCTCTGCCTGGAGGCTGAGGGAGTTTTTGCTGAATAAACAGCACTTTTGTATGACAAATAAACTCTCAAGTCTCACAATGCTTTTTGTGTTGTAGGAGTGAGGATAACAAAGGAGCAGACTGGTGATCTGGCAGAAAACAAGCACCTACACTATTTTCTCAGCTGACTAATGGTATCCTCAAAAGGTCGTGCAAAGAGAGCAAGAATATCTGACACCCTCTGCAGAGCCAGCTGGGAATGGTCCCTCTCCTCCTGGTTAGGTACTGGAGCAGCTGATGATCAGGCTGACAGAACTGAGATGCCCCTGCCAAAGCCTGGGTGAGTTTTTAGGCTGCTCCTAAAAGCCCAAAGCCATGCATCCAAAGCACAGGACTCCAAGTCCCTCTCACTCCTCTGCTGGCAACAAAATACCTCCTGCTGTGGCCCATACCATGGGCTCTTCTCCTTTTTATTGGTGTGTAATCAAGAAGATATTAAGCAAAATTTGAAGGACTAAGGCAAAACTTCCCCCTGTGAGCTCAGCCTATCTGGGAACAAGGGGCAGTGCTGTCTCTCTAACATGTGGCAGATCTTTCCTGACTAAACCACTGCTGAACCTGGGGCAGGAAAACAGCACAAACCAAAGACAAGTGTTTTTAAGGACTCCACTTCCATCAATACAGAACATACAGTAACAAAACAACATCTGCTGGGCTTCAGGAATATTTTTCCTGCGGGTTTTTATTGGCATGCCTCACTTTTTTTCCCTTTTTTTTTTTTTTTCCAAAACAGTGATGTATCTTTTCCTGCAAAATTTTAAAATAAAGCCCAAACTAAGTACAAATCTCTGCATTCCCGGGCCTTCAAGATAAACCATCCTTTTTTTTTCCTTGGCCTGGATACATGTTTCCACTTGAGAACGGAACCTGACTGGAACAAAAACAGAGCCAAGCAAAGTGTCATCAGACTTCAGGCTGCACAAACTGCCCTGGAAAAGCCAACTCTGCACTGTGAAATGGCAGGGTGAGTGTGTTGCTCTCTGCATACCAAGGAATCCCTCCATCCCATGGTGGATCCTTCAGAACAAATTTCCTCTCCACAGGATACCAAACCCCAAACCTGCACTCACCAGAGTGAGGCTGGGGACGACCACCAACCCCTAAAACTACATAAATATCCACACCATGTCCCCAGAATGCTCAGCTGCAGAAAAAGGTTGCTCCAGAAATGCTTTTACAGTCCCTGAAGATTGAGAAAGAAACTCACCACTTCTTTGATTTCAACCTCGGGGCCGGGTTGCGGGGGATGAGGAAGAGGGCTCTCATGGGATGCATGTCACACAGAGCTGCAATTTGTAACAAGAGGCATTAAACATGGCACAGACACCCAACTGGGAGATCTGGGTTTCCTCTGAGGCTGCCAGACCCTCACAGCAGGATGGCTGCAGCAATAACCCCCCCCCAGACAATCCCCAGCCCTGGGGCTCAGGTGAGGGCTGCTGTCCCCATCCAAGGACTGAGAGTGTCCCCAGCACCACCAGGGCTGGCTGAGGACACTTCTGCTGCTGCAGCTCCAGGTCCTCAGCACCTGCTGAGAGCAATGGGCCAGAGCATGGGCCAGCCACACCATGTGACATGATACTCTGCTTTATTTACTTGCATTTTCCAGCAAGGACAATTCCAGGATAATGCTGAAAAATTGTGGCAGTGTGACCTGTGCAGGTGCACCACGTGAAAGCAGTGTCACTACTGGTGTCACACCAGCTCTGATGTGTTTTACCTGCTTCCAGTCCTCCACCCCTTCTCCATCTGTGTTTTATTGGAGGAAACCATGTCCCAGAGTGCTCAAGGATGTATCAGGGTCACACACAGGTCTGCCACCCTGCCCCCTGGGCCATGCTGCCCTGGCAGCTTTGTCCCCATGGATGCTGCTGGAAGCTCCCTCTCAGCAAGCCCAGGCTGTTTGGGAAAACCTTGGGGTGGTGTTCCTTGCACAGAGCTGAGCTCTGGCTGGTGCTCAGCAAGCCCCAGCACGTTACAACCCAGGGACAATGAAGAGAGCAGTGACTGTACTCACGGGGAGCACCTTCGGCCATCTCGATGGCTGTTATCCCCAGAGACCACAAGTCACTCTGTGGAAGAAAGAGAGGGACATTGCCAGGGGAAGGAGAAAAGGACACTTTTATTGACCTTGTTCCCAAGCCTTGCTCAGCCCACATGCTTGGCTGAGTCTCCTGAAGGACCAGAGCAGAGATGCCAATTTGGGAAATTTGATTTCACACCTGTATCTCTCTTGCCTCCATCTTCTCCCTTGCCCACAGGAACACCTGAATCCCCAGCTCCCAGCCAGACTGCAGCAGTGAGCTGCCCTCCAGTGCCTCCTCCCCACCCCACCATCACCAATGAGCTCTGGCTGCAGCCCCAGCCCTGGCAGTGAGTCCCAGTGGACGGAGTGGCTCTCCTGGCAGTGCAGGAGGCAGAGGCTGTACGTGCCCAGTGAGAGAACATGAGCACAACCCGTCTGCTGGACTGGGAACACGACTCAGACCAGTGCTGGTGCTTTCACCTGAGGCTGGAATGGATGGACTCTGCCTTCCACCCTTCCTCTGGTACACCCAGCTCTGCCTTGCTCTGCTCTCTGCCATGTCCCTGCGGTTCCACTTCACCTTTCTCCTCTCCAGTTCAAGAGCTGCCCTTTCTAAACTGCCTCAAGCCTCTAAACCTACCATTCAGTGATTAAATCCCAGAAAGGTTGTTTTTCCCAGTACAGAGTCCCAAAATCCCAGCCAGAGCTAAACAGAGCCTCTAGGAACCACAAACACCTTTTCACATACACCCTCCAGGAAAGGCAACTTGGATTTTCAATTTCAAGGCACTTTTCCTCGTTTTTAGCTCAAGTTCTCCCTCAACAAATGCTGTCCTTGCTACACATCTTTGTACCTGCTTAAAAATTCTCTCTCAAATCTTATTTTCAGTCCCTTCACAGCACAGTCTCATCCATTCTTTGTTTCTGGTCAGCTGGGATTTCTGCTGCATACTTAATTATCACAGTCTTTCCACATGATTCAGCACACATGACCCCCTTCCCTCTGGGTTGCCACTGAACTCCTTCCAAATTCCTAATGTGTCTTTCCATATTGAGGTGCCCAGTATTAAATGCAAGATGCCAAGTGATCTTAAAGCTGGAGGAATATAGAAAGGGATTATCACCTCTCTAAGTCTCCCAGAGAAAGCAGAAAACTCAGCGGGAAGCACACATTTTATAATGATCTGGAATTCAGGATTTGGGTTTTTTTTTTGAGTAGTTTTTATCTTTAAGACTGAAAAGCCTTTCAGTCCATCCAGCAAAGGGATGCTGTGCTAATGTATTTGCATTGCCTTGACTTGGGAAGGGAAGCAGGCTTCCTTCTCCCCCTCCTTTTGATTCTAAGCTTATTGACACAATATCTCTAAAGAAAAAAGGAAGACCGGCTGGGGAAAAAAACCAACAAATAACCTCAACAATGGGGGGTTTCTATTTGTTCTTTTTTAAAGTGGTTTATTTATGTGAGGAGGTATTTACTGCCTCCTTCCATAGCTTACACAGGCATCTCTTTCTGGCTAAGAAAACAGTGAGATCAGAGGCTTTTTGTCCAACAGATTAAGCCTGTGAGGATTCCTTTTCTCACCCTATAAATCTCATCTTTTGTATTCAGTATTTTAAGCCGGTCAGCTAAACCTGAGAGCATCTGATTTGCATCCCTTTAAAACGAAATAATTATAATTTACATCCTCCCCACCCTACTTCAAAGCGCGAGCATCAGGTGCAGGGATGTGATCCGGGGTATGGACCGATGTCCAGTGGCTCCCACACCACCAGGAGCTCTGAAGGCACCCTGCATGCAGTGTGGCAGCAGCAATCAGCTCCTGTTCCACTCTCCCAGCCACGGGAAAATGGCCAGAGCCAACTTCAGAGAGGCGAGCCCGAGCTCGCTCGAGCATCTGATCCTCGGGGACAATGGAGGGATTCTGGTCCTGGAGCCTGTGCATCAGCCCACAGCATATTAAGTGCCCCAGTTATTCTGGCAAGAGGAAAATCCTCGGGGATTTCAGAGGGTAGAAAGTAGCCTATGAAGATATAAGCCCTTTTTTAAAACAAATAACAACAAAAAGCTGAGATTAATGAGAGTGTTGCACAGGCAGCTGTTGGTGGAGGAGTGGTGGGAGCAGCCAGTGCAGGGTGCAGCCCTGCCATGAAGCAGTACCCTCAGCAGAGCTGAGGAAATGCCTGCTGTAACTGGTTAATCAAAGATTAATAAGTAATTGGAGATTAAACTAGAAATACACGTCCTGCTCATTAACAATCTCCATAACCCACAGTTTGAACTCAGACTGGAGAGCTGGTCTCTGGAAAACCATCAGACCAAAAGTTCTTGATGCACTTAAATGGCTGCAATAGCAAAGCATCATTTGGCTACTTTAAAATCATTAATTTCTCAAAAATGTCTCAGTAACTGCTACCCAAATTGTACCACAATGCTGGGCTGTGTCTCTGTTACATTGGAGTGTTCTATTTTTAGAAAGCAGCTCACACCAAAGGGTCTTAGAGTCCTCTTTAAAAATCACCTGGTGGAGTGACCTCTCAGCATGCATATGAACAGAGGTACAGCAAGCTCCACACATGCCTGAGCTTCCCTCCCAGAGTTCAGAGTTCATGTGTCAGTGTCCTGCCCTCCTCTCTGGACACACTCAGTGGACTTTAGGAGGTGTGGAGATAGAAATTCAAGTTCTGGACACTTAAAAAAACCAAGGAACAAAAACCCAAGGGATATTTCTACAGATGTGTGTCCAGAAACTTGTAGTAAGGCAGAAACAGGATAAACTATATAAAGCTCTCCCTGCTTTAAACATCAGACCTCAGTGTAGTTTGAATGGGCAGGTGGGACTCCTTCCTGTGGATGTGCTGCATGGCACAGGGCTCTGTGCCACATTATAACTCAGCAGCGATGTTGTGCTGCCACAGATCCAAAAATAAACTTCAAACAGGCTGGAGAGACATGTGAAAAGTAGGTCAGCCCCCTAAACGTCTGATTGTGTGGCAGCCTTCACATCTCCCTGTGAATATCAGCCTGCAGGCCAGAGGATGTGATTTTACCCTTTCTAAACCTGACCTGACTCCCCTCCAGAGTAAACAGAGCAAATACAGCATGTTTGACTGGAGTATTTAAACACACAGCACCAAAAAGCAGGGTAGCAGGTAGGAAGCCTGAGTCTGACACCTTTCTCCACACAGGGAAAGACTCCTCACAGTAAATTTGGAAACGTGAACAGCACAACAAAGATTCAGGTTGGATCTGAACCGGCATCCCAAAATCCCACATTCAGAAAGCAGGAGGAGCCTGCTCTGGTTGCCCATGTGTTTTTCAAAAGCTGCAAGGATATACTGAGTTCCTGAGCAAGAAGATGCTCCTTTAGGTACCTTGAAGTCGTAAGTGGCATCGGGATTTTCATCGCAGGCGATGACCTCGGGGGCCATCCAGTAAGGCGTTCCAATGAAGGTGTTTCTCCTGCCCACCGTCCTGTCCAGCTGGGCACTGACACCAAAATCCACTGTGGGGCAGGGAGACAACAGGGGGACACCATAAGGTCACAGACAAACCCGAGCAACACTCAGCTGCTGAATGTGAAACATTGTGCTCCTTCAGAACAGCTCTGCACAGCCGGGCAGAGAAAGATGTGGCTGAAGACTTTCCTGTTTGATCTCTGCCGGGATCAACAGAGGTCAGTCAAGGACAAACCTGATCATCTGATGTCCAGGTTTTGTACAAAACCCTGTGCCTTTTCCTCCTTGCCAGGAGGCAATGAAAAGAAATCACAGCTCCTCATACTAATGAGAAACAGGGTTAGCAACATGAATAAGCAGCAGCCTTTGTTCTACGCTTGCTCATTTGAATTAAAGCCTGCCAAATACTGGTGGAAGCCTCATTTTTCTACCTAAATTCTTGCTGCAAATGGCAGAAATGCAAAAGACTTAAGGAACTAAGGGCCAAGGACAAAGGCCCATGGGAAATGTCAAGCAGAGAGCTGCAAAATGAAGCAAAAAATGATGAAATCAAACCAATGAGAGAATACTCTATGGTCCACTAACTGTGCTTTGCACAACACAATGGCTGGAGATTTGCCCTGGAGAATTTCCCCTTGGAGAGGAATCTTCACCAGCATAAAGCCCAATGAGCTGGTGGTGCCATCTGTTAAGCCAGGGTTTTATTCTGCTGTAGAGGAGGAGAGGAGGCATGGGAAAACCAGGCTTGCACCACACACGACCAGTGCAAGGGATCTTCCATCACCTCATGTGCAAAGACAGCCTTAATAACATCAATACTGGACAGGTAAGGATGTGAGCAGATCATCTGCACTGATCTGCTGCCTTCCATTTGATCTCCACACCAATGCCTGCTCTTCTCCAGGGTTACTGACACAGTGCACAAAATTCAGAGTAGTTCTTGCAAATTAAGCCACCAGGTTAGCTGGGAAAAGGAGTCTGGATTATGTCACACTAAACAGAATGGATTATCCTCTAGGACACTGCTATGCAGCTCTGGGGGAACAGCTCCTGACAACATCTGGCAATGAAAACAGGGCACTTCTCAATCCAGGGCATGAAAAATGGGTGTTGGTTGCTTAACCTGTACCTGCTGGCAGAACCATCTGAGCAAGTGCATCTCTGCAAGCAGAACCTGGCTATCAACCCCCTGCAGTTTGAGGCACAGCACTGGTCAACACCCAAGGTCATGGATCAAAGCCAACATGACAAAACCCACAGAGGAGCTCTCGGTACCCATCCTCTTTCTGCAGGTCATGTACAAGCCAGTTTTGCTGCTTCTCCCCCAGCCAGCCCACCTGCAGTTTCCAGGAGCTCTAACTCACTCTTACCTAGTTTTACTTCTGCATTTTCTGTCAGCAATACATTCTGTCCCTTGATGTCTCGATGAATTACTTTGTGCTGGTGTAGATGACTCAAGCCCTGGAGAATTCAGAGAAAGGTTAGAGGAACCCAAGTTCAAAGCATGTTATTTTCAACCAATTATGCTCCAGAAATGAAAGGTTCACAGTTGGAGTTAAGCACTGAGAATGCTTTTGTTTATCACATGCTCCAAACACTGTCCCATGTCCCATGCTGGGAGGACATGCCTGGCAAGCAGCCTGTCAATTCTGAAGGGTTTTAAACCCAATCTTTCACATTCCTGCAGGAACCTGTATTAACCCAAATTCTTCCATCACTCCAGGCATGATTTCCCCCATGTGCTCCCTTGCCTCAGGGAGTCATTTCTGTGGCAGAAATAATAGAATGGGTTTGTCTCCTTTCTCCATTTCCATCATCCAGAAACTGAAGAAAACAATTCTCTTGTTATATTGGTCCAATAAACTGGATTTCAGTACGCTGAGAAGCCTGCATTGAAAAAGCTACCATGCAAATACAAATGTTGTAACTTGCACATATTCCTAATAGAGATATAGCTCAAATAAAAAGCCTGTCTCAAAGGCTAAAGGTAAACTAGCTTTGCTGTTGTGCTGGTTTATTAGCTCATTAATTTATTTTTTGCAACCCACATTTTTATTTCATTCATTTATTATATCAGTTTCAAAGTAACATCCACCCAGATTGCCAGTTTAGGAAAAATATGGATTACTTCAAAAACTAATTTTGCATTAGGTTTACATTTCACATTAAACATTCATATTCGAGGAAGAAAAGGATTTCTGCTATTGCTTCTGGTAGTTATTAGTCATTTTACGCTTGTTACCTTGGGAAAACTGTGGAACAGATTATATCTGTATAGAAGTCCTTTTTTTAGCCATATTATACTTGGTTACAGGCACCTTTGAGCACTGGAGGCAAAGTGAAAATTCCACTGAATTTCAATAAATCCTTTAACAACATCGGTTGAGCCTCGTGTTCAGTTCCAGCTGCCCATCACTGTCTGGATCAAGTGTGAGCCACGTCCTGCAGTGTGAAGCTGGGAGCCTTTCCTCACCCCAAACCCCACAGGGCTCACCTGCCTCAATTTGTGGCCAAACTGCAATGGGTGACACTGGGACATGGGACACGATGGTGGCCCTGGGACATGAGTCAAAGGCTGGGTTCTGACTCACTGCCAGGCACTATTTTCAGGACCAGGCTCATGGAGCTCAGACACTTAAAATAAGCCCCTGTAAGTGTGGCCTCCTGGCACTGAAAGCAGAGTCCTTAGAGCAGCTGATGAGTTACAGTGCCAGCATCTTCTGCACATCACAGTGGTGTGGATGGTGACATTCAGGGACAATTCAGGAATGCTGTGTCACCTCTGGACACCCCTGGTAGCCTCAGTGCCAGGCACATCCTTTCAGAGAGACCATTTTGCCTCATTTTCTTTCACAGAATCATGGAACTATTTAGGTTGGAAAAAGACCTTTAAGACCACTGAGTCCAACCACAACCCTTGATGCTGCAGAGGCCACCACTAAACCATGTCCCTAAGTGGCACATCCACACCTCTTTTAAATCCCTGCAGGGATGGGGATCCATCCTTCCCTAGACAGACTGTTCCAATGATTAACAGCCCCTCTGATAAAGCAATTTTTCCTAAACCTCCCCCAGTGCAACTTGAGACCCTTTCCTCCCATCCTATCACTTGAATGGCTCTTGTACAGGTTTCCTTCACATGCCAAATATTCCTATTTTCTCTTGAACCTTGAATCTTTGGTTCACAGAGCAATAGATGTTAATGTAGGGCAACCATTACAATCCCATCCTCTGACCTCAGCAATGCAAAATGCAGGAAAGTCTTTGCTGAAGCTGCCATCTCCCAGTGCATGAAACTCTGGCATGACCCATTTTAAGACATTTCAGTCAAACATTTATATTGTGAATATAAAAGCTGCAGCATCCTCATTAAAATCAGACATGTGGATTTAATAAAACATAGGATGCTTTTTAATCATAAAGATTCTTCTTTCACAGACTTTATTAGTCCTCCACCTTTCTGTTAACTAAAACTGTAATTCTAAAGTAAATAAATCTTTGCCCTTTCAATACTAATAGGAGATTATATTTCTGTTGAAGGAAAAAGAGGGTTAAAATTCAGGGAGCTAACAGAGCTAAAGGGCATTAAGCTGGGCTTATTTATTATGCATCATACAGGCACATGAATCATTCAGGCCTGCTGGCACCGCAGAGGCTCCAGCTCAGGGCAGCACAGCATCCACGAAACCCAGGGAGCCAAAGGCTTCCTGTGTCCCCTGAGCACCGAGCTGCCACGCCCCCAACAACATCCTGCTGCCCCTGGACACGTACCCGCAGAATCTCTCTGCAGATGTAGGCAATCCACTCCTCCTTCAAGGTGTTCCCCTTGGTGTTCTTGATGAGGTCGGTGACGGAGCCGGCGCCGCAGAACTCCATCACCAGCTGCCAAAGGGAACAGGGGGGTAATTAAGGACATAAACGTTGTGCAGTGACACCAGCAGCAGCATCCTGACCCCAGGGCAGGACCCTGACACTGCTGTGGGGACCCCATGGTGCTACACAGAGCCATTGGGACGTCATCCTGAACCTATCTTGTAATCCACCTGGGGTTTGTTATAAAATGAAACAATAAAAGGCTGGAAGGCTTAAAAAGCTTGTGGCCCTCCAGAAGATTGGGAGCAGAAAACAGGAATGAGTCCAGTGGAGGAGATCAGAACTTCAAACCCTACCCTTACATGCCCTACTTTACACTTCTGATCAATGTTTAGTATCAAGAGCAATAAAACAAAACTCTGCCTCTTGCATGTAAGTTCTTCAAATCTGAAAATACAAATGTGTCGAGGCAGGTATTTGAAAGCTTCCTATGATTTAGGAACCAGGTGTACTTTTCAATTTTTATTTTTTATTTGACCAGACAACCTTTGGTCCTGATCATGTTTTTGAGCAGGAAACTTCCTCTGAGGGGAAGGTTGCCAAGCAGTGTCAGGCTTCCCAAGAGAGAGCTGCTGTCCTACTGCTCAGGTTGGTTCCAACATGACTGGCCACCACTTCCAAAGTTTCAGAATATCAAATATAGAAGTGTAATGATCTAATCCAGCCCAAACTCGATCTTGTCATTGAACAACTGTGAAATAAATGTTACAAAAATAGCATGGGATGTGAGTCTGCCTCCCAGGGATTTCACAGATCCCCAGGGCGTGCAGGAGCCCCAGTGTGCTCCAGAAAGTGAGCACAGCCCCTGTGTGCAACAAGCCCCCTCCAAGGCCTGTGCAAGTGCTTCCTCTCAGATGTGAAACCATGTTTTCCAATTAGATCTGCTTCCTACTTGAAGATATTCCCTTGCCAGGGGTTCCTTGCCAGATTCTTCAACGTGCATGTTTCGAGTTTCTTATCACATGAGGCTTACATGGCATTTAACGCTCTCCAAGCAAGTGACATCACTATTAAAAGCCTGGGCCAAGAAGAGAATTAAAATGGCAGAAGGGTTACTCCTGACCAAATTGCACAAATGCAGTGATTTAAGACTATCATAAATTGTAATGATCATAAAATCCAGACACAGGACTGCCATAAACCTTCAGGCTAAATAAAATACTTGAGCAGACTATACCTTACTTGGCTTTGACCACGCTCCTGTCTTTAGTTTTGATGTTAAGTTTCTCTTTTCTTCCTGAGCTAGTGCTGAAAAATTCTTGGAATATCCCTGTTATGTCATGAAAGAAGTGGAAGAAATTGAAGATATTGAAGAAATGGAAGAAATGGCAGAAATGGATGGGTCACTGGCTAAAATCTGCCCCTTGCAAAGGCAAAAAACACCTACAGCTCTTCCACCCCAGCAGGGGCCAAGCCATCCAGCTGGGTCACTGACATGGCCTAACTCCTGGTTACTCAATGCTCAATGAATGTGGAATAATGGAACAACTGGTTTCAAAGTTGCTTTTCCTCTTTTTCTTCCCTTTGGACCATTGACATGTGGGGAATGTCAGTGTCTGCATGTGTGTCTGATTAAACAAACATCTGAGATACCATGGCAGCAAATCTGGAAAGGAAAATCCAAATGTTTGTAGCTGAGCCAGCCACAAACATCTTGCAATCCAAAATGCTGCCCTCTCCAGTCTTCTTCCATGGAAACTCTTCCACAGGCTCCCACCAGGGTTTAGAGGAAGAGGAAGGGCTTGCTATGCTGTGCATGGCAATGACAATGCTTAAAGAAAATGGAAGAAATCCCATTAAAAGTATACAGTGCATCCATTAATTTGCCAGATTATCTTAATGGAGCTGGCAGTTCACTTGGTCCTCTACCCTGCCCTTGATTTCCAGAGAGCAAAGATTAACTTTGCACCAGGAGGGGAATAACACACCCACCTGCTGATATCCCAAATCTGTAACTGTGAAATCTCCTGGAGATTAAATTAACAAAAACAGAGAGAAAAGAGACAGTCACAGAAGGGGTGTTTCCAGCTCAGTTTTTTAAGAGGTGCATTAGTCCCATAACATCCATAGGAAAATACCCAGCACTGACAGACCCAAAGGGGGCTAAGCACCTCGAACAGCCTGAAAGCTCTGCCATGAATTCTCCAAGGAAACCAGCAGAAGAAAGGTGATGAGGCTGCCTGAGCACCCTTGTCCCTGATGGAGAGCTGATGTGAGCAGCCCCCACTCCCAGGAGGTCTGGGTGGATGGCTGCTGTGTGCAGCACTGGGATCCCCTTCTGCTTTCATGGCACCTGTGGTGCCCAGGTGGAAGGATGCTACAGAATCCCCAATGACACTCACACAGTGGGGCCTTCAAGGAGAGGATGATGGTGGGCCAAGGAGACACCCAACAGGCCAGGTCAGACCTGACCCACAGCACTGATGTCCTGCTGGGTGTTGGACCCCAAGAACAATAAATGCACATTGGAGGGGGCACAGGAGCATGACCAGGTCTCCTCAGAGGACCTGAGGGCTTGTTCAGCTATGCAGAAAGTGGATGGCTATGGTGTATCTGTGTGTACTGTCAACAGTAAGGACAGGTAAGCACCAGAGAGGGAGAAGAAAAATGCAGATATTGCCATAATACCAATTTATGAACACAATGGGTATGTTTAGGCTGGAAACCAACAGTCTTTCAGGGGAAAAATTAAAATGAGCAGAAGTTCTTGCTGATTTTAGGGCAAAGCTTAATACACTCAGAAAAGGCTTCAAATGGCATTTGGACACTAAAATACTTTCTCACCAGTCACTCACCTGTGGGTGAGTGCTTTGCCCTCACACACTTGCATCATCACCAATTTTCTTAAGGGATGAAGTCATGATGGAGTAAGACAATAAACTGGAAATGCATATTGAATTTTTATTAACCATAATTAAAATTATCATCAAGACTGGCTAAAGGTAAGATCATCTTCTGAAATTTAATTTGCAAGGACATTTATTGAGGAAGTATTTTAAAATACAGTTCATTTAGCATTTACTTAGCTCTTCATACCAGAGTGACAGCAACCTTCATAAGCAAGGCAAATTCAGAAGCTGCAGCTGTAAATCTCTGTGTCCTGCTGCCTCATGAATTTTTTGTTTAAAGAGCCTTTACAGTTTTAAAACCAACCACCACTTTCCTCAATTTGGGAATGGCAAGACCTCTGCTCTGATCACTGCTGTGTATTGCCTGGAAGAGCTCAAACCTGAGCATCTCCAGAGCACCAGCCCCAATCCATCTGACAGTGAACTGCTCCAGCTTGTCCAGAGAACCTCCCCAAATCAAATCCTTTACTGCACAAGACAAATCCTTCTGTGTTTCTATGCCTCAGCCTAGGAATAATTTGACTTAAGTTACAAAAAGCAAGCACACAGCACCCTCAGGCTAAATGCTGCTGGAAAGCAATCCTTCTGCTGTGTGTGTAAACAGAACCTGGGTGCAACATGGTCCCATATGCCCAGGCCACTCAAATTTGTCATCCCACTCCACAGCCTGGCTCCCATGCAAAAGAGTCCCTCCCCACCCACACTGTGGGACCTGGAGACAGTGATGGAGCACTAAAATCACAGAGACCACCCCTTGGTGCATCAGCAGAAAAGCTGATGCCCATTTCAGACACAGCAATCAAATTGGTGTTAAGCAGCAACTAAAATATTCAGCAGCAAGATAAGCCAAGGTTTCAATTTCATCTGTTGGTGCTGGGGTGGGAGCAAGCTGTGACACTGCAGCTGCACACCCAGGTGGGGGCATGGGGGCCAGCACTGCCCTGCTCTCTCCTCTCCAACAGCAGCATCCAACTGCTCTCACACGAGCTCCTCAGGAAATGACTTGCCTGCATCTCCCTGGATGCCAAGCCCAGCCAAGCAATCCATGCCCCTTGGGGAAGCAGCAGGCAGCTGCTGCCACGGGTCCCGAGCAGGCTGAAGCTTTGGGTTAGGGATGGCAGCAAAAGGAGCTGGGCTCACAGTCCTGCAGTTTACAGCACTGACACTGCTTTGAAGAGGAGTGAGAGTTAAATAGTGCTGGATTACTCTGCCAGACAGCAGAAGAAATCTGCTCTGGTAACCCTGGGCTCTCAGTCAGAGGTCAGAGGAGCAGCCCTGATCCCCTCACACTCCCCCGGGACTGCAGAGCTTGGAGGGACTAAAGAGAGATACAGCTCAACCGAAAACTGACCCCTCTCAAACATTTCATGATCTAATTTCTGTAATGCAAAGAATCAGCAACTGCCCAAAATTATTTTTCAGGGTATATAAGCAGATTAAGAGCAATCCTGCTCAGAGCTGCACAGGTGAAACCCAGTGCTGTGACAGCTCATGCCCGATTTCCAATGCAGCTTTGCTGCCCTTGTTTTTGCTCTCCAGATCCCTGGTGTGACTCTGTTCACATCACCCTAAAGCAATTCAATGGGCCCCTAGAGCTCAACAGAGTGAAAAAACACATTGCAGCTACACAACCACAGCCCTGAGCACTGCACAGCTGCAGCGGTGCCACCCTGACCGAGGGGCTGCTCCCGAGTCTCCCCTACTCCTTTTTCCCCCACTCTGCCCCAAATCATCTGCTGCAGAGGACACCCTGGAGGCCACCCCACCACGTGGGTATCTGGCAGCCTGCCTATCAGCAGTGTGTGCCCCTTGGTGACAGATGTGGCTGCGGGCAGGGTTGCCATGGCAGCCCATCCATGGCAGCCAGTGCTGCTGGCCCTGGGGACCGTGCTGGGCTCTGCCCTGCCCTGGCTGGGCTCAGGGCTGCTGCCAGCCATTGCTCAGCCCCCACACTCTGCACAGCCCCTGTGCCTGCTGCACCTGTGGGGGGAGCTGCTCTGTCCCTGGTCTCAGTGCACAGTGGACAGCAAGGACAGGTGACCAGTGCCCAGCTGAGTGGCACCTCCATGACCCTGCACATGGGCACAGTGTATGGGGCTCACAGTGCCCTCAGCTTCCAGCAGTCCTCAGGGCAGGGGTCCTTTGGGATGGGGTCACCTCCCCCATCCAGCTCACACTTCTTACTGAATGCCTCATCTCCAACCATTTAAAAAAACAGCCACCCCAAAATATCTCAAAACAACTCCTCTGGGTTATGCACAGCCTGGCATCCCATAGCTTAGATTTGAGAAGAGCAATGGGAATTTCATGAGTCCCTTTCTGAGAAGCAGCAGTGAACAGATGATCTGGGTCCTCACATCCCTTGGGAATGTCCCCAGTTTCTGCAGCCCACCCTCTGCCTGTCCCCTTGCACCAGAGCAGGACCCCCTTGCCTCAGCTAGAGAGGCACAAACCCTCCCAAAGACCCACACAGCCAGAATGCAACAAATTATCCAACACAAGAACAGACCTACCTCATATTTTTAAATTTCTTTTTCAATTTTCCATAAAGGTTGTTGTTCCCATGACTTTTGCTTCCTTTTTTTTTTTTGCCTAACATAGCAGATCTGTGTTACATCTGCTGAAACACCCTCCTCACAGCTCCTTAATTTCTGAAAACAGGGTTGTTTAGTGAGCTTGAGCTCACCTTTCAGGGCAAGTGGCTGCTGTGGAATGGAGCAGCAGCACCAACAATACTTCATGTCCAAAGCCTGCCACGTTTCTGAGAGATCTTAATCTCCACTGAAAGAGTTCCCTATTTTTTATTTCCGTATCAGCCTCCCGAGTGTCGATAAAAAGAATTACTTGGGCATTATCAGAAACCGTTTTATTTCAACAAAGAGCCAATGAAAAATAAACAAGCCTTTATCTGTGAGGCAAGACTGATAGAGTTCACACCAGTCCTAATTCAATCAGATCCTGAACCAGCAGCTATTTAACACAGTGGCATCAGCACACCTCTCCTCCAGGGCTGGGGAGCCTTCTTGGGAATACCTCCACCAGTACCAACACTGGGCACAGACTTAAAAAACCCTCACACCCCGGGCAAGAAAAACAGCTTTTGAAAAAGATTTTTTCACTAACCCATGAGAAAGGCCCCAAACTGAGAGGAGAGGCAGTGGTCTGGTAGAGAATTCAGATTATCTAGTCTGCCTTTCCCAGGGGCAAGAACAAGCAGCAGAGCTGGATGATGAGCACCTTCTCCCTTGCATGACTGGGTGACCCACCAGGGAAAACCCAGGTTCTCCTCCTGACCTGGGGCATGTGAAGGTGATGCAGCACACAGAGCCTCCTCTGCTGTGTCGTGGTGATGGGGATCAATGGAAGATTCACAGGATATCCCAAATAGGAAGGGGTCCCATAAGGACCTTTGAGTCTAACTCCTGGTCCTCCACAGGAAAACCCCAAGAATTCCACCCAGTGCCTGAGAGCTTTGTCCAACAATTCCTGCAATCTGGCAGGCTTGGTGCTTGCTTCCCTGGGAAGTCTGTTCCAGTGCCCAATCACACTCTGAGTGTACAGCCCTTTCCTAACACCCACCTTAAACCTCCCCTGACACAACTCCCTATCATCACTCTTCATGCCATGCCTCTTAATCCAAGGAGTTCTCTAGTGAGCTTTTCTTTTTAGAGTTTGGACTGCTCTTTTATTAACACCTGTGTATACCAAGAGCCCTTTGTACTGGAGCTGGAGGAAAGAAACAAAACCAAACCCTCTTGCCTGCTCAGAGCACACAAACCCCAGACCCAACCAGTATAAAGGCACTGAGCAGAGGCCAGCACCAGGGAGGGCTCCTCTCCTTACTGGGGCACTTGGCACACAGTTGGTGGGTTTTTTTCCCTCTCCAAGCACTCCTGCAGCACAAGGAGGAACATTGTGGGCTGTTTTAATATTTCACTTAAAAGAAAAAAAATTATAAACCAGCCAAAGCCAAATGGAATTTCATGGGCTGAAAGAACATTTTTCAGCCTGACAGCTTCTGCCTTGCTGAATCCCAGGCCAGCTGCAAAGAACATGTTTTTTAAGAATTTCCACCAAAAATAACCTGGACACCCAGGCTAGGAACGCCCCTGGAGTCCAAGACCCCAAGTCTTCCAACAATTCAGTGTACCAGAAAGTCTTGGGGAACAAACTGGCACAGAAGTCCATCAACTGCAGTCTTTTCCTGGGAGGAATGTCCTCTGAATTCCTCCACTTCCCTCTAGATGCTCTGGCATGTGGATGCAGGGGCAAACAGCTGAAGGGACTGAAAGTTTTGCTAAAATAAAGCCTATGTTGTACAGAAGCTACAGGGAAGAATGTGCTGCTGTGCTTCAGCATCTCCATGCTCTCCCAGGTGAACCATGGATATTTGTTACCCCTGAGAATTCAGGCTGTAGCAACCTTGCTCAGGCACAGAAAAGCTCTGGAAACCACACATGGGTAAGGCAGAACTGACTGGATTCACAAGACTGTGAGGAAATAAAGATTTTTTTGACCACAAGACAACACCCAGGTTGCTGTACTGACAATAACTCCAACGTAGCCTTCTTTGCAATGGAGCCCTAAGGAAAGCAGGGTCCTACACTGCTGCTCTGATGGCCACAGACACTGCAGGCTGCTGCTCCAGAGACTCCAAACAGCACAGCCAAGCTCAGAGCACAGCACAACAACTTTAATTAATTTTACAGCAATGGCTGAGCCCTGACCCATGGTGCCACTGCCCTGCCCGGCCCCCTGAGCACCAGCTGCTGCCTAAGGGAGTGGGCTCTGATGCTCTGTCTCTCCCCAGGGACAGAGAGGATTTAAACTCCATCCTCCCTGCTCTGGGAATGCTGAATTAATAACTGAGAAGGTTCTGACAAGGGAAGCAGCAGGAAGAGGCAGCCAAGGATTTATGGAGATGCAGAGCAGCTTGGTGCCCTTCAGCAACGTCAGGCACCTCCACAAAGTGGCTGAGCAGCCACAGATCTCTGTGACCTCCCCTTGCCATCCTCCTCCTCTTTATTTGCCTGCCCAGACTCCATGAAATGTGAAACAGGAGATGCAGCACCAAAAACTGGCAGGAATCACCCAGCACCCTTGCCAGAGATGCTCCCAGCTCCCTCCAAGTGCCAGAAGATGGAATGATTTTCAACTGACTGTTTAAACAAAGATATTGCTAATGACACTTCAGAATAAAAATGGGTTTACCATCAGCCTGCAAAGATTTTATGGCAAGATGGAGAAGTGTTTTGCAGTGCTGCAAGAGCCTGTTCAAAGCCAAGACTTTGAAAAAGATGGATGCAAAATAAGGGGTTTTGTGTAGGCTGGGTGCTGGTAAGAGGACAATTCAGAGTTAAAAAAAATCTCTATCAAATCCCAGTTATTTTAAAGAAAAGAAAGCAACTTACCCAGAGCTGATCATCCATTCCTGGTGGGTTCTTTTTAATAAAAGCACCATAATACGTAGCAATATTTCGGTGATGAGAATACTTCTTCAGCATGTTAATTTCTTGTTTGATCTCTTCCTCTTCATCCTGGAATAAGGTGAAAAGAAAAGAAAAACAAAACCAGAGGCATTAGGAGACTCCACTTCACAGGGTCCAAGCTGTCTTTGGGTGAATTTCCAAGCACCCTATCCCTGACTGACCTCTCAGGTTTTCTGCACCATCTTTTACAGCCACTTTGCAGCAGACCCTGGGAGCCTGAGAGCTGCACTGGGGACTCGTGTTGCTCTGAGGCTCAGCCATTCCTGTGTTACCCAGTGATGCACCAGCACACCCTCACAGACACACCACAGGCCCAAGGGGGTGTGTTTTTAGAAACCACTGCATGGCAGAGGTGCTCCCGTGCTCCCAGCCCTCTGGCACATCACTCCTGCCCACCCTGGAAGCAGCACAAGACCTCTGGGGACACCAGGAGCTGCTGGTGGTGGGGTGGCACCACATGGGGAGCAGGCAGGCGCTGCCTGTCCACACTCTCCATCAGACTCACCCAGTCCTGGTGACAAAGCACCATTCCCTTGGGCTGTCCCAGCCCCTCCTGTCCCATCTGCAGAGTGGCATTAGCTGAAGCAGGGAGGCAGAGGAGCCACACCAACACCTGTTTTGCTGCCCCACCTCTTTGTTCTCACCCCCATCAAAGGTGCCCTGGTTTTATTTTAAGCTGACCGAATTCCAGCCCGCTGTATTTCCACAGGCAGCACTTAGCACCTTGATGTCAATGGGCTTTATCATAAAGGACCAGAAGGGCTGTTTGTTCTTTATTCTCCTTTATTCCCCTCCTGTCCCTCACCTGCCTCTCTTGAACTCAGTTCTACAAATGGGCAAAGGACAAGACACTCAGAGAGCAGCACAGCTGCAGGAGCAGCTCCTCGAGGAGCAGTGCCCCCTCACCAGGAGTCACACAACATGGGCAGAAACACACCTTTCTTCCCAAAATACCGTGGGAAAGTGATTTAGTGACTACACTCTTCCATTCAGGGAAGAACAGCAAAGGTGAAGACAGGAGGAACAAGCACAAGAAATACCTGGATGGAGCTTGCATAAACAACCTCCAGTTTTATTTTTGGTAAGAACATGGAGGGTTATAAGTACAAATGAGGAGGAGGAACAGGCTCAAACATTACAAAGGAAACTGGGGGACTATTCTGGAAGAACCTTTATCACCTCTCTTCTTCAAGCAGTCAACACAACTTTGCTTGTTTTCATTTGCCCAGGAAACCAGGGGATATAATGTGACATTTATCAGGCCACGGAGGTGTTTTTTTTTTTAATTGAAGCCCTTTGCAACAACAACTAAAAAGCAGCTGGATGCTCAACGGTGCTGGGAGCAAGGAGCAGCACTCAGCACAAAATCCCTCCAGCTTTCCAAGCACCCAGACAGCTTTTCAGTCATCCCTCAATGCCTGGCTCTCTAAGAAAAAATGGAGGCAAGGCAGAGGGACACTTGGTCTAAAGCTTTGTTTTGACTCTGTCTTCAAGTTGAAGAAGTCAAAATGAGTAGAAAAACTCTCCAAAGCATCAGATCTGTGGATGGCACCTGAGCACATGTTTGCATGGCCAGGCTCAGGGGCTCTGGCCCGACCTCCTGCTCCAGTCAGGACTACTGAGAGGAATCATCCCCAGCAAATCCAGCAAGGGAGGGAAGAAAATGGAATCATCACAGCAAGCTGCTGCAACTACTCCAATCCTAAACCCAGCAAAAGCCACAGGCCAGGATTTGCTGCCACACTTTGCCTCCATCAATTGATTCTGTTACATCCACTGCTGGAAGTAGGTCATGCAGTACACAGCAGGACCAGCCCCTGGAAAATGAATCCAAACTCCTAATTCAGAGATAGCAGCTGCCCAAACTGATGAAGTGCTGTAATTTGAGGCCTCTATTCTGCAATCTTCCCTAAGAGATAATTAGTAAGAGCGGGGATGAGTTAAACAAAGCATCGTTGTCAGGAGTTTAGTGCAAGGCACGTGATCAGGATGAGACGCTGCTCTGGAGGCTCACTGAGCACAGAATCATCATGGTTTGGGTTGTGAGAGACCTCAAAGATCACCTAGTTCCACCTCCCCACCATGGGCAGGGACACCTTCCACTAGACCAGGTTGCTCAGAGCCCCATCCAGCCTGGGCTTTACCCCCCAGAAGCTGCAGGTGGCTATGGCTGGGATGACCCCAATAATTCTGTCCTCTGCTGACTTCTGAAGGACAGGCTGGAAAAACAGGTGGGATGGAAGGTCAGGACCAAATGAAGCAGCAGCAGCAGCACTGGAACACTGTGTGAGGAGGAGGTGAAGGACTGAGTTTGGGTTTTCAGCAGCACCTTTGCACTGAGCCTGGAGCAGGTGCCAGACTTGGCTGTAAGCACAATGCAGGGACCAGCCTCAGAAATTCCTCCAGAAGCAATGGCCAGGAGCAGTCCTGCAGGGGCTGCAGGATGTGGTTCCAGGAGTGCCTTCAGCACCAAGAGCTGTGAAGCACAGCCAGCCCTCACCACAGGACAGTTTGCACAGCCTGCACCATGGTCACTGCCCATCCTGCCCGAGCCAGCTCCAGCCCTGAACGAGCCTTCCCTGCCTAAGAGCAAAATAATTAAATATCCAAAAGCCACATCCCATGACAAATATCTGATTTACACCTTGTACATTCACACATGAGGCCCAGCTTTGTAAGGCAAAGTTTTAGATCAGAGATATCTGCTTGAAGATGTGTATGAAATTATTACTGGCAGGATCAGATTTCAGGCACTTTTCTCCAGTATCTTTCCTTGGAAGCCATGGTGTTTTTAAACCACTGAATTAAGTGTGGATTCAAATTTAAGCCTGTGTTTGGCCTCAGAGTACTATTTTGATTTCTCAGCTAAAATTCATTCTAACATCAGACTTCATCCCATGGGAATTTCACTGCTATTTATGCCATAGGTTTATGCTTGGTGGGTCTGCCTATTCCCTCAGAGCCTGCTTCCCAAGGGAATGAGATAAATGGCACTTGTAGATACTGCAAGTAAACAGGAACAAATCCCATTCACATTTACAGACCTATTTCCACATATCATTTCACCTGTTAGCACCAAAAATAACCTGGATGAAGGTCCCATAGATATTAATACCACACCACAGCATCTAAGGTATTTCAAAACAGATTCCCAAGGCCAGCTGACTGCTTTCACAGAGTCATTTCTGTATGTTTTGAGCTCCTGAAAGCTAATTTAAAACATAAACTCAAAAATTAAGGTGGGTAGATTGTGATCAAGTCCTAATTTTGAAATGTGTTACTCCAGTTAAAAAAAAAAAAAAAAAAAAAAAAAAAAAAAAAAAAAAAAAAAAAAAAAAAAAAAAGACAAAACAAAACAAAACACACTCTTACTCCCAAGCCTGGTATTGTTTCCAGTGCAGGAACTCTGGGAGGCATAGCACTGCACTTAGAAAAAAATTACTCAAGGAAAAGCATCTTCATGCCACACTCCTAAATGCATCTGTTTAGGTTTTTAGATCATAGCAACGAATTTTTTTTTTGTGGCAACTGGGAAATGGTAAAACCATCCTTTCCCCTCAATTTTGTTATTCATTTAATGATTTGTAAATTCTTGGTTCTCAGTCTGACACAAGCTAAGAAAGAGCCACCTTTGAGGTCAGAGTGGTGTGGGTTTTTTTCCTCTTTACCAGTAAGATGCACAGGAATTATTCAACTTGCCTCATGAAGTTATTCATGACATACTTTTGGTGAACAAAAGCTCTTCAGTGAAAATCATGAATGCAGAGAAACAGGAATGAGTTATGAATACACGATCCTGTTGCTACTTTTGACAAGGTCATGTGCAATAGGACAAGGGGGAATGGCTTCAAACTGACAGGGGCAGGGTTAAATGGGATATTGGGAAGGAATTGTTCCTTGTGAGGGTGGGGAGGCCCTGTCACAGGCTGTCCAGAGCAGCTGTGGCTGCCCCATCCCTGAAGTGTCCAAGGCCAGGTTGGACGGGGCTTGGATCAACCTGGGACAGTGGAAGGTGTCCCTGCCCATGGCAGAGGGTTGGAACTGGATGAGCTTTAAGGTCTCTTCCAACCCTAACCATTCCATGATTTTCTTTAGAATTTATCAAGGCATTTAAAAGTTCCACTGCTGGAACTGGATGCTGCTTTGTTTCAGAATGAAAGTACTCAATCTCCAAAACTCTTCCTGATTTTTTTTTTTCTCGCATATTTATCAAAACTAAAACCTCTTAATGGCACATATCACATTAAGACAAAGGCAATTTACTTCCCAGGAACATCAGTCTTCCACCCACCCCTACACATTATCACACCCCATCCCCTTTCCCCCCTTATCTGTAATTTCAGGATGCAGGAGGAGGAGGAGGATACATTACCCCGGTGACGTCCATAACCTTAATAGCAGCGAGCTGGCCTGTTTTAACATGACGACCCTGCAAAAGAAAAGGGAGAAGTTTGTTTGGTTTTGCTCTGTGACAAGGTTTTCCTCCCTGTGAACAAGATCCTTAAGCAATCTCCTGCCCTGGCAGCATCCACACGTTATTTGTTGCTTTTTCAAGAGCATCTTCACAGCAGCCATGATGGGAAAGCAATTCCCTCCCCTTCCTCCTGCCATTACAATTAATTAGTGCAGGGCCTTCAGTGCTGTATTTTCCTGGCAAACAAGTGCTGGAAGTACCCTTTAATGCTCAGCCATGCACAAAAAAACCAGCCCAGGGCCTCTCCTGAGCACAGAGCATGACTCTGCTGGAGCTGAGATGATGGCAATGGGCTGGCTGGGGTACCCACACTGCCTTCAGTCCACTGGTGTCCCATCCCAGACCTGGGGACACAGCAGGGACCCCTGGCCTGCAGGGCACCATTTTCACTCTGACCAGGAATTTATTTGTTTTCAGAAAGCCTTGGTTAGCAGGCTAGAGAGGTTTTTAGAATTTTCAGCAACTGAAAAAAATCAGCAAATCACTGCAATGAACTGCTTGTTGCACAGTGCTTGACTACATTAATCCTAATGGGAAAATGCCTGGGAGAGATGGTGAAAATATAAAAGAGCTCCAACTATTTATGAGGTCTTAAAACCAACACAACTGCTATCAAGCAAGGCAATTCCCAGTCTTTCCTCCTTTCCTGAGAAACGGATCACCCAACATCACATCCAAATTGCTCATATCAAATCATTCCCACCCCCAACTGGAGGACATGTGCTCTGCTTCCAAACCAGTCTGAGGAAAAGATGTTTTTCCTCCTGGAAAGCCAGCAAATGCTGATCCTAACAGGAGAGCTGGGAGGCAAAGGGAAGCATTCCTATTTCCCAGTTTACATCCCTATTTACTATGGGAGCTGCCTGAGGCCCCATCATGTGAGATATGGTGTGGAAGACACAGAGGGAATGGCAGCTCCTGCCCTGCAGCACTGGTAATTAACACACCAAGGACACCACCAGGAGCAGAGGCAGAGAGGGGTCAAGCTGCAGCAAGGCAGAAATGGGGAAAACCAGAAGCTTTTCCTCAACTGCAGGCTCCTCCTGCCCCCACAGCAGCCTGCATGTTGATGAGCTGGGGTTTTTGTCAGGTCTCCCAGCCCTCCTGCAGGCTGGAGATGGTCTTTCACAACATCTCAGCTCCAGCAAGAACCCTGAATTACCAGACATGGGAACCTCTCCCTGGTCCCTCAGGTTTCCAGGCACGGCGCTGGGAAGCAAACCCACGCGCCGGCTGTGGAGCAAGGCAGCATCATCCTCTCCAAATTTATGACTTCACCAGGAAGCCAATTCACCCACCAGGGCTCCTCGCTCATTTATTAACACAATTTATACGTCCTGAGCAACTGCATGCTCTAAGAGCAGAAAAAAGAGCTTTATTTTAAAATATGTGCAACATAAAAAGTAATAAAACCGAGCGCAGCCCAGCAGCCCTGGGCTGCGACTGAAGCATCCCCTGGATGGGAAGGAGGGGCACCTCACTAGACACCATCTACTTAGACAGCATGATCTGCAGAAACAAATCCTCCTCTTCCTAAATTCCCCCTCGTTGGCTTGCCCAGGAAGTCCCCACGTGCACTGACACTTTAATTAAAGCCCACAGAGCAGCAGCAGGGTAAACACTTGGACCATGGCACGCCCCATCTCCTGGGAATTAGAGGGGGAGGAGGGGGAAGCAAACTGGGGCATTTCAAACCATGGATTTAGGAGTTTTACCTGCCTTCATGTGATGCATCACCACCTCATTTTGTATTTTAAGGAAATGCCCCTGCCTTGCCGTGGTGAAGTGCTGCTGCTTCCCTCAGTACCAGGGGAAAGGGGAAAGGGATGCATCCTCCTCCCAGGAATCTGCTGCCTCCCTGCACACCTCCCAGATATTTACAGACAATGGGAAGAATTTAATATCGTGTCAGCATTTACCAAAACAAAATAAACCACTTGGAAACATATGTTAATGTAAGCCATGAGGGGCACTTAGTCACGCAAAAATCAGGCAGAGTAGAACCAGTAAGGTTCACCCTGGGATACTGTAGCCAAGGTTTGCTTTCTCTACAGTTTGTTCATGAGGATGGATTGTAGAGCTCACCCTGGCAGACGAAGCCATCCAGGGAAAACAGGCATCTTCTCAGCAGTCAACCATCCCTTTTAATTCAACCTACTGCTCAGCACTGAGACTTGCTGTGAAACCTTCATAAATAGTTTAGAAAACCCAGTTGATTTTTACCCTGCTGCAGATGTTCTTGAATTTGCAGTAAGGATACAGACAGGCTAGAGGAAGACACTGAGAACTGGAAGTGACAGATTCAACAGAGGAATTAAATCAACATCCAACCTGTACCCATTGAAAGATGCCATGGCAGCAATAAACCCCTCTCACAGCATCAGCCACCACCCACCTCAGGCACCTTGGCCACACAGATTCCAGTGCCTGTGCCCAAAACCTGGAAGCAAGACCAGAAGCACCCATGTCCCTGTAGTCTCTCCAAAGTATCCAGTTGGCCAAGGCAAGCTTGACACTGGGAATTAATTAATGCCAAGTGTTAAGTTGTCCAGGGTTAATCTGTGCTGCTCTAAGAAAGCTACCAGAGAGGATTGGGGTATCAAGATAAGAAAAACATGACAAAGCCTCTGTCGTGATACTTTCACTTCCTGAGTGTCTTCCACCCATCAAAACTTGTTGGTTTTTTCCTTTAAACCATCACCAAAAAGCCTTCAGGAGGATGGGACCTTTCCTGGGTAAAAGAGTCACTTCTGAGACTTCAGACCACAGCACCAGCAATATTTCTGGTGACAGGAGCAAAGGTAGGTGGCAGGGAACAGCCATCACTGAGCCACCCTTGCTCCCTGCACCCTCCTCACCTCCTGCCTGGCCTCAGTCATCATTCTACTGGTGGAAAAGGAGCTGATGTTCTCCTTAACCTGTAACACTTTGCCTTCTCACCCTCTTTGTCTCCTATTGCTCAGGATTTTTCCACTTGGCTGGCGGGTGGTGAGCTGCTTCCAGATGCTCCTACAGAACAGCAAGAGGTGCAGGAGAACCAGGATCATTCCCTGAGCCCTTCCTTCCACCACACCCAGCACCATCCCCATCCTGCTCAGCTCCTGCATGGCACCACCTCTGCTTTGGATGTAACCAGGGCTTTTCCCCACCTCCCCACTCATGTGGGACCGTGACTGAACCTCCAGAAATCCAAGGAGAGGAAGGGAAGAGCTCTGCAGGAGGACTTTGGTCACCCCATGTTGGCTGCTCACAGTCAGCACTGCAAGGTTTGAAGAACACTGCCAGCACCACCTGGTACAGCTCCCAGAGGCCTCAAACACAAAAGCATCCTCCAACATCCCCCTGCTCCTGTCCCACAGCAGCTTCTGGCTCTTCATCTCCATGAATTCAGCACTGCTACAGGCACTGATGGCTGTGATGGCATAAAACATACAGCAGGAAATCTGAGCTGCTAAAGCATTTCCCCCTCTCCAGATTTGCTGTCAAGGTTCACTTGGGTACAAACCCACATTTCAGCATCAGGATTATTCAAGCATGATCTTCAAAGCTGCCACAATTTTTAATTAAACATCCATCTGAGCATAAATTCATGCTCCTAATTACTCTCAAAATGTTATATCAACTATCACTAACTTGATAATGTCAAGAATTAAGACTAATTTCTACAAATGAAGCAAGCACCATGAGTTTTGTCTTCAAAGGTTGTGGTCCTCACACTCCATAAAGTGTAATGGACCAGCACACAATGAGAACATTGGTAAATGCTTTTAAACATCAATTGATGCATTCAGACATTATATTTACTAAATAAATAAACCCTGGCCTCTGTATCAGCCTTTGAAGACAACAACTGCATATCTTAGTCCAAAATTCAAGTCCACATTCTAAGGACAGAAAGAGGATGACTGATTGTTGCTTTTTAAAATTTTCCTTGCACAAGCATGGAGTTCACCTCTAAGCAAAACCTGCAATTTCTGTACCCAGAAATGCATTCCATCATATTTACTTAACTTGTGCTGTTGGCTTTTATTCACCCAACAAAATAAATGACCCACCACCTGCTGCAGCCAGTGGGACACAACCACAATTGTCACTTTGTTGAGAAATGCAGAGTTCCCATTTCCTTCTGCCAGGCAGAGCAACATCTCTTACACTTCCCAGCCTGGACACGCAGCCCCCAATGCCCCATGCATAGAAAATCCCCACTGCAGGCACTTAGTGCAGTGACCATGTTGTATGTCTGATACTTTAAAGCAAAACACTTACAATCCAACCATTTTGCACTGCCCTTAGTCATGCTGCATGTAAACATCAAAATGAGAGGGATTAGGGTGCTCTTGCAAGGCACTGCTGAAATTTTGACATGAACAGCCCTGCTGGGACCAGACCACAACCAGCCTTCACCACTGAGGAACACTGTGTCTCACACAGAAATCTCAGTGAACTCAGACAAACAACAAAAAGTCTCATAAAAGTCCAAATATTACCACTTTGGCAGCAGAGAAGCCTCTCAAATAAATTTCTTCCATTACATTTCTGTTGCAGTTAAAATACTGAGCCTGGTGCCAGCAGCCCAACAACCACCCTTCCTCCTGCCCAACTCCTGCCTCCAACCCAGCCATCAGACAGCACATCCTCAGCACCACCACATCCTGCACATTCTTCCCTACAACAGGAATGGCACAGGACACCAGAGATTTTACCAGGTGAGAAGTCACCAGTTCACTTTTCTCTGTTCACATATGATTTTTGGTAAGTGCTACAAAAACCTCTTTGCCCAGCCCTAGTTCTGCACATGCACCACTCAAGGTGTTCACTGCTGAGTCCATCTCCTCCAGACTGTTTCAGCATCCAAGACCATCTCCTGGGATGGGCCAGAACTTCACACAGGTCCATGGTCTAGGTCCTGCCAGTTCCTTGTTTTCCTGTAGTTCAAGGCAATCCAGGGACTCCGTCCAAGATTTTTAGCATGAAGACACTTTAGCACTAATGCACTGAAAACTGCATTCAATTTTTCCTGGGAGAAGGAGCTTTGCTTTCCAACAGGAGCCATGAATCTGAACTGCCATCCTGCTGTACATTAGACCATTTTATAGCACCTGGCATGATTTGTTCTCAGCTTTTACAGAGTACAGGCACATTTATGTACTTGGTTTCCCATTGAAAGCAATCTTGAGGGTGCCAAAATCCCCTCTCCAATTAGTCTGAGGGGCTAAAATACTTACTGATGTAAAAAATAGGCTTATTCTAGTGTGAAAATTCAGCAATCTCCAAAACAAGCTGGCTAAAAATGACATACCCGAGCTCTGCACTTGGTTTACAGATCTCTTCAAATGCATCTGAAATAAATCCATGTATCTGAGAAGGTAATTAAAACATTGCATAGCAGACCAGCATAAGAAAAATTGAGTCATGTAACAGGATGGGGAAAATGTTTGTTTTAACAAAGAGTAACACATCTCTTTGATTAAAACAGAGCCATCATGGGCCAAACCTTGCTGTTGCTGCCTGCACTTAACTCCAGTACTGGGAGGGGGATTTCAAGCCACTGGGGACTAAGAACATCCCTGCAGACTGGGGTCCAATCCTCCCCCTGCCAGGGATTCAGCCCCATCTCTGCTTTACTGCAGCAGGAGCTTTTTGCAGAGAATTAGCATGAACAGTGGCAGTGTCCTTCCTTCCTTCCTTCCCTCCACACCCTTCCCTCTCCCCATCATTTCCTGGGTTCACAAACAGCTTTGCAGAGCTTCCCATTGCCTCAAGGCACCACAGAAGCATGACTGACTTATTCCAGGTCCTTTCTACTTGGGGCAAACTCCATTTAAACCACACCCCATTTCCCCAGACTTCAACACTCTGCAAATGGCAACCTCCAACAAACGTGGCACACCTGAAACTCCCAGGCTTAGACACCAGAAATGGAAAACCTATGAAAAACAAAAAAAAAAGGTGCATCCAGTGTTTGACATCTCCCTTGGTGGCCAGGTGAGGCTCCAGGGCTGCTCCTGAGCTCTCCTGCAGAACACTGGTAGTTCACTTGAGCAGAGATCATCACCAACCTACTGCCAGCCCTTGGGCTCTTTCTGGAGAGCAGATGACCCTCACTGAGCAGGACAAACACAAATTTCAGTGATAGCAATCCTCCTCTTACACCTGTCATCTTTTCCAAGGTTTTAAAATTTTGAAAAACATTCAGAAAACTCAAAGATAAACTAAACTAAGGGGATTTTTTGTTTGTTTTTTTTGGTTTTTTTTGTTTGTTTGTTTGTTTCTCAGCTGGGCATTTTTATCAATCCTTCAGTTTGGACTGAACAACCAGAACTTCCCCTTGGAAAAGCCTAAATCTGCTCCCAGCATAGACACCTCTAATTGCCCAGGGCCAAGCTAATGCTGACCTTTGGACTGAAGTGTTTTCCAGTCCTCTGTATCAATCCAAGCTCTGATCAGGACCCTGCAGCTTGGAGAGCTGCAATTCCATTACTGCAGCTCCACAATAGCTCTGACGTTAAGAAGGGAGGATTATTAGATTAACAAACTCAATTCTTACATTAGCATACTATTCATCTCCAGAAATAACATGCATTACAGCATATAGGTGAGCAAGAATATGGTTTTATATTCCCTGTATAAGGGAAACACATCCCTTACACCAGTGCGTATTCCATCCTCTATCCATCTTGTAGTTCAAGTGAGGCTGGAGACTCCCACCTCCAGCTCAGGAAGAAACAGGTTTCCCTCTTCCATGGATAAAACCATTGCCTTAAGTAATCCAAATCAGCATCAGAGAGCCAACTCCTTCCAGAACCTTCTGCAGATGGCTCCTCCAGACGTGGTCTGCCCCACTTCTGACTTCCACCCGGGCAAAAACACTGGTTAGAAAGGCTGAGCCCTCTCTGTGGCACCATTCAGCACCAGCACACTGGGCATGTCAGCCTGGGGATCTCCTCCAGGGTCACTCCAAGCACTGTGACAGATTTTGCCCACAAGTGTTTGAAGATGCAGCTTTTGAAGGTCTGCTCTTCATGGTCACAGCAAACCTTGTGGCAGAGCAGATTTCAAGGTGTTTCTGCATTTGTTAGGGTTTTCCCAGAGCCCAGGAACAAACACTCTGGGAAAGGGAGGTCAAAGCCTCAACAAGAGCAGGTCTAGGCTGGAAGAGGAGTGGGCTGAGCATCACAACAGGGAGCAGAGAGAGATGGAGATCAACAGACAGAATATACACCAAGAGTGGGTTTTAGGAGCAGCCTAAGGAGACCTGAGGCACCAAAGGACTAAGGAGAGATGTTCCTGACAAAGAGTATATATAAAAAACACCAGAAGGACAAGCAGTGTCTCAGGAAAATATTCCCAGAGCTGGTCCCACACTGAAGGCAGGAGGATCAGAAGAGTGTGAGTGGGATAAAGGAAAGGGATGACACCATTCACCACTGAACCCCATGCAGCCTCCCCAGGCCCTCTGTGAGCTTTGCTGCCTGCCCCAGCACTCCCAGCTCCAACACAGGGCCATCCCCACGGGTCTCTGCCAAGGGGAGCAGCCCATCACCTGCAGCTCCCCAGGCAAGGAGGGCAGCAGCCAGGCCTTGGGGTGCTCCTTCCCCTCCCACACAGCCTGTGCTCCCTTTGCCCTGGCTCCTCTGCAAGTGCACATTTTCACAGCTAAAAGGAGGCAGCACAGCCTGTTCCCAACAACATTAGTTCATGACAGCCATGTTATTACCACCCCTTAACACCCCCACTGTGCTTCTGTTTCACGTCGCTGCCTATTCAACACTGCACTATTCATAACTAAAATTAAATCTGCCTTTAGGAGACCCACAAGGGACCCTTCCACACAGGCCACATCCTGGTAGCTGCAGCAGGCTGTTCCTCCCAGTGGGGAGCACTGAGCTGGGGAGGGAATGGCACTGCCTGGACCAGCCAGAACTCTCGAGGGAGTTCTCCAGGTTCTCCAGGTTGGCCCAAGAAAGACCCAACCTCCTCCACTGGGCCAGGCCATCCCATAGCTGGCAGCTTCCTCCCACAGCCCTGCTGACGTGACAGGGTGCCACCACAGACCTGGCCAGGTCTGGAGTGCAGCTGGGAGCTGTCACATCTGCAGAATGCCACGCAGATCCTGATTTCCACCTGCTTTTGCTGTGTGCAGCCCACAGTCAGCCATTTCCACATGGTCACAGGGCACCTTGGCTTTACCATGGCCAGAACCACTCCAGCCTCAACATTCAAACCCAAACTCCAGGAGGAGCCCAGCAGCTCCAGGCACCACTTCCCATCACAGGTGAAGCAGGCTCTGTGCAAGACACAGGAAAAGGCATCCCAGGGCAGCAGGGAGCTTCTCTGTAACGACCGGGGCTGTTCATGACTTCAGACCAAAAGCTCAGGGTGAGAACGAGCTGCTGCGTCCAGAGCTCAGGGGCACCAGCACAGTCTCTACAACACTCTGTGTTTTGGCAGCTGCTGCTTTTTCTTCTGTACTTGTAGAAAAACAATTCCCTTCAAAAGAGATTGTTCCTAAGCTGCTCCCTGCTGCAGGGCTTAATGTCTGCAAACGTGTGCCACTGCCTCCCACGACAATCCATGCCAGAACACCAATGGACATAGGTACCCCTCAGCCTCCTCAAGCTTTTGGTACCCCATTTATCTGTGCCACACATTAAACTGCTGCTTTTCAACATCTGAAGTGCCACCTGCTCTTTAAGCCATACCCCAAATCAATAACTGTTTTCTGGGAACACCTCTGCAGTGCCATCTGCTTGACTTCAGCTCTAGTTTCATAGTAGCAAGATCCAATTTTGGAGGTGGCATGTGAAGTGCAAGGTGATTTTTCAACCAACAACAGCAAGGGAGAAGCACCTTCTGTGAACCTGAGTGCTCAGCACCCTCTCTGGCAGCAGGGATGGATGGCACTGGTGGCAGGAGACAGCAACAGGAGAGCCAGGGAACACAGAGGCATCTGTTATGGAAAGCTGGTCGAGGGTTTTGTGCTTGTTTTTTGTCCCTGTGTAAGGAAAACTGAGTACGAAGGAAAGCCCAACATTAGTGGTGTTTTCCCAGCCATTTAATTTAGGAAATTTAACTCTGTGGCTGTCAATGGCTTTTCATGAAGGGATTCCACTGCACTTCACTGACTTGCCAATGGCACAAACCAAGCGTGTCCACGTTGCCATGAATCACCCCAGCTGACTGAGCAACCCAGCCTGCTCTCCCAGCCATGTTTTTCCTGTTCCCTGTGTTTCTGCACAGAACTGCAGGGCTCTCTGAGCTCAGCTCACAGCACAGCACAGCTGCCCATGCTGCCCCACATGCCCCCATGGCCCTGTTTCTCTGCAGACACGAAGGCCCAGGATGAGATCCCATCATGGATCTCTCTGCACACTTCAGCAGGGGTTATCAAGGCAGTGAAACGGGGCCCTCACCTCTGTCACCCTCACCTGCTCCTCCACTCTCTGCTTGTAGAAAGGAGCCTGAACACAACCCACCCTAACACTCCAAATCCAGTAAAAACTTGGGGACATCTGAGTTCCAGTCCCACAGCTGGTAACGTCTGAACATGCCCACCATGAGCCAGGATTTATGTCCAGACACTTTGAACCACTTTCTAAGCACACCATCGTTACAACCTTTCCACTGCCTCCCTCTTTGAGCCATTCCAGTCCTGCAAAGACTTGGATCAGCACAGATCTAACCCCCTTGATTTCTGCACACATGGTAAGGCTGACTGGCACCTGAGCCAGTTCATACATTCAGCCTTCACTCATTCATCAGTCCTGAGCTGACTCCAAGTCCCTGTCTCAGGGTGGTAGAAGTAACAAGAACAAGCTGATAAAGGTACTTAGGTTTTATGGGGCTTAGGAGAAAATGCCACAGCTGCCAGAAAGTCTCACATATATCTCTCGGGTGACTGAGGTCGTAGCGTGAGGAAAATGAATGTAAGAATGACATAAATAACCCCAGATCTTGTGCTGTGGAGGGCTGAGGTGCTCCCCTAATCCCAGTGACTTCGTGACTCAAGATACTGCAGACTGTGCTGCACATTTCTCTATCTATGTCAGCTCAAATATCAATTTTAGACCTCACATACTCGAAGGCAGATGGACATCACACTTCCTTTCATCCAGAATCGCCTCCAGGGTTTTTGTCTGCCCTGAGCAGCCTTGACAACTTATTGTCCATCCCATCCTACCCCAAGTCACTTACTGTCAGGAGTCAATAAACGTTTTGCAGTGCCTGTGTTCTACTGATTTAAAAGACCCAGCCATGCCTTGAGCAATCCTCTGTGATGTACATACTAATCTGGCTGCACAGGGAGACATCAAAGCTCTCAGGTTGTCCGATGTTTCAAGCAAGTCAGGTATTGAGCACCAAATTTTAGAATTGCTTATTGGAAAAGGGAGGCTGATGAATGACAGTAGACCCCTTCATCCTTGCATTTGCTCTGCATCAGCCATACTCTCTGCACTCGCTGCTTTGTCTGGGATAAAGATGGGATTTTGGACTCTGCAGCAGAACAGCCCCTCTGTGGCTCACCCTCTAAGCCAGCCTTGCAGGTTGGGATCAACAGCATCGATCAGCAGATTAAACTGAACTGCTTTTACAGCTTCTCCATCTCCAAGTCTCCTCTCTCAAGCAGGATTTTCCTACCCTTAGACTGGCAAGTAAAAGCTTTCCTATGAAGCAGGAAGGTCACTGCCTTTCCCTGCCTTCCCTGCAAAACAGATCTGATGGCACCACTGGGCTGCCCTTGTGTGGCAAAGCACCCTCCTCCCACGACACCCAGGGCTCCTCACTGTCCTCATTTCTCTGCAAAACTGAGAAACTGGGGTGCAATGGCTCCTCCAGGAACGGAGTGAGCCCTAAAAGACCCCACAAACGAGAAGACCCTCCCCAGCCCCACACACGACCCCCCTCCAGCCCTGCTGCAGGCAGCACAGCAGAGAGGGGCTTTAGCCGGGGATTTGAAAGCAGGGAGAAGAGGAGGAGGACTTGGGATTAGCAGGGGAAGGTTAAGCCGGTACCAGGGATTGCATGGGAACAGTACAGCTCAGGAATGAGTGGGAGGAAGCCAGAAAGGACCGAGTGTCCCTGCCACCTTCAGCACTTGGGGACAGGAGGGACGAGCCCAGCACGTCACTATTTGGCAATTCTGGGACTGCAGCCACTGCCTGATGTGGTTATCAATGCAGGAGGGCTCTGCAGCCATTGAGGGCCCTGCTTAGAGAGCAGTAACATGTACAGACACAAATCAATCCTGTACAGTTTGAGGGAACCCACCGAAGGCTACGGGTTTTACTCGCTGTTATTTGCGACGTGAAACAAAGCGGACAAAAAAAGCTCTCAAAGCAGCCCAAAAAGCTGCCTGCAGGAACGTGGGCAGCTCACGAAGGCTGCCTGCAGCTTTGCAGGGAGAACACATATGGGCAGGGGGTGATGGCCTTTTATTCCACTGGATAAAGATCTTAGTGGAAATCTGAAAAGCTCGGCGTGAGGCCTCCTGCACAGCTAATCCACACGGACTATGCCATGCTGCAGGCACGCCAGGAGGGAACCAAGGCCGGGCACTGCACTGAGTCACGCCACAAACCTGCCATTTCAGCTGTACTAAGAGAGAGAAATGGGTAAGAGACAGCTTTAGAAGCATCACTCCGGACCAGCTGCATCCTGCTCCTGCCTAAAGGCAGCTCAGGCCACCCAGAAATCCCATTCCTTATGGTCAGGACAACGTGCCATCCTCCCAGGCCACCACAGGCTTTTAACCCTTTCCCAGTAGGATCAATGCTTGATAAGCACTAAAACTCACCAATAGGTTACAGGCAGATTCATATTAAAAAAGCTTTCATAATCAAGGTCTTTGCCCTCAGCAAGAGCTGGCTGTCAGACAAAACACTGGTTTGGTTACGCTGCTTGGTGTTCAGGGACTGGTCACCTGTAACAGAGTGGGCAAAGGTGATTTGTAGAAGCAACCAACATGCAAGAGCAGGGAAAGACCTCCCTGCATTTTCCCAGGGGAAAAACCCCAACCTGTCAGTTTGCCCACTCCTCCAAATCCCCACAGCCAAGGGTAAGTTTTGGTACACACTTAACAGGGTGCATGAATTTCCTTTACATTAGAGCCTTCATTGAGTTAATGCTGGTTTTTAAGTGCACTGTGGAGTCCTAAACTCCAAGCAAGGATAAAAAGCACAGCCAGTTATGTGTGGTGTGAGACAATTTCCTGGGATGTGAGGCCAAGGCCAAGCCAAGCAGCTGGGTGCTATTCCTGGATCCCCACCAAGTGCTCTCGACCTTGGCTGAGAGACTGGGCTCTTTGCTGCTCAGCGTTATCCCCCAGTAAAAGGGGGAAAATAATACTGCAGTTACCCCATAAAGATGATGCAGTGGGTGATGCCATATTGCAAAAAGCCTCCACAGTCTTGCCTAACTGTAGAAACATGTTAGAGGATATCAGGAGTTGCTCCTCACACAGCCATACCCTGCATTCACACCTTCAAACAACAGCACTCCATAAATTCTTAATTATTTTCTTCTAGAGCAAAGGGCTTTTGTTTTCCCAGAAGACTTAACAAAAAAAAAGTCAACAAAATTTCTTTACATTTTTAATTCAAATGCTTCTACACAGCATTTCCACAAGACTGCTTAAAGAGTGCACTAGAAATTGTAATTAAAAGCTGATCTGCTTCACGAGATGACTCAGGCTTCTGCAGCTTCAACCCTGGCCTCAGCCAGCTCTGCCAGTGCAGCACTGACTGTTTCCCATCAGCACACAGTGAGCTGCCAGCATTTATGAGAGAACAGGGGAAGGTTTCCTTAAATGTGAAGGCTAAAAGAGAAAATTCAGTTATTATCACCTAATTTCTGACCAGAATCAGAGCGGAAACGAGCAGCCTATGAGAGCAAAAGATCAGCCCCTCTCGAATGCCCATAAAAATATCACAAAGCCCATGGACAGATGTGTTTTTCTGCACAAATAACATCATAAATGTAACCTGTCCCTTTGCCTTAGGAGCAGAAAACTGACTTGTCAGATCTCCTGGTATTTCTCATCCCTCCCACAGCTGTAGCTCAGCAGGACACACTGGCTGCAGAAATATCACCCTGGGATTTAGTTTTTAATATTTCCACAGACATCACATTTCCCAGAGGGAGCTACAAGATGTGCTTGGCTCTTCTTTTGTTGTTGTTGTTGATTCAGTAATCACAGGATTGTTTAGGTTGGAAAAGACCTTTAAGATCAACGAGGCTGACTGTAAACCTTGCACTGCCAAGTCCAGCACTAAACCACATCCCCAAGTGCCACATCTACTCATCTTTTAAATCCCTCCAGGAGTGGTGACTCAACTGCTTCGTTAGGCAGCCTGTTCCAGTGCCTGACAGCTCTTTCCGTGAAGAATTTTTTCCTAATAGCCAATCTAAACTTCCCCAGGTGCAATTTGAAGCCATTTCCTCGTGTCCCAATGATGCAGGTGAAGGGCTGAGGTGAGGCAGAGATGTCCTAGCACTCCTCACAGCCATGGCTTCTGCAAGAGGTGGACCTGGGGGACTCCTCGGTGGGCAAAGGCAGCTGGGAGACTCCCAGAGGATAATGAAAGGCCAGGGCTGCATTTGCTCAGACAGGAGCAGTGCTGTGAGAAGCAGAGGATGGTTACAGCAAAGGCACCAGGAGCCTTAAACCATGAACTTAAACCTCTGGATGTGTCTCTACTTTGGGTCATTCTCCTGGGTGAATGTTTATCACCTGGGTCCTCTCCAGAGATGAAAGATGCTCCTTCCCTCACCTCACAAAAGCACACAGAGATCCCTTTGAACAAAAAAGCTCCTCAGGAGAAGACCTTGTTTTGTATCACAAGGAGAAGTCCTGGCTGACCAGGAAGACACATTACTGACATGGCAAGGGCAGCACAGGGAAATGGGTGGAAGATTTCTGTCCCAAGTGCTGCAGAGCTGCACCCAGAGTCAGACCCAAGGGCCACTCAAGCACCAGACCTGAGAGAGAAAATCTGTTTTCAGGGTATGACAAGAGAAGATCCCTGCCCCCCAAAGTCTGTCTGCCCCTCGTTCAGTTGTACAAAAATAGAAGATTAGACAGTGGGACAACAAATGTCACAGACCATTTTTGCTCCCTCCTAATGCCCAGCTTGTCTCCATTCAGGTCATCACCCCCTCTAGAAACAAGACACCAGGAGCAAGACTTCCCAGTGAAGTGTTCCCTGATGGAAATCAGGGTAACAGCAAACAGGAAGCACATGGGATGCAGGGAGCAGCCACCCAGCTGAGCACTGGGATTTACACCTCTCCCTCAGACCCACAGCTCTCAGGTCAGTAAAGAGTAGATGAACACAATGGTTTGGGCCACTTTGTGTGGCTGATATAGCAGTTTCCTCCCCTGCAGATGTTTAAGGTACCAGCACCACTGTCCTTAAACAAAAGACATTCCAAGTCCCTCCAGGAGAGATGTAAGTGCTCCTCAGCACTTGGCTTGGGACACACCCATCAGTCTGGCTTTTAAACCTCCTCCCTCCCCTTCCCACTATTTGGGAATTTTAAAGTTGCATGAGCCAGTTCTCACAAACAAAACAAGAAGTGTGGAGAGAAACCTTTGTACTGGGAAAAAGCACACTTGGACAGACATTCCCCCTAACTCAAACCCTCCTTTCCAGCACCCTGCTCCTGCCTTTCACTTGAGCAGGTTTCTGACCCCAGAGTAACTTCTCTAGATGTTGCCTCCAACCAAGCTCACTCCAGACAGCCTGCAAGGCCATTAAAATCCATTCTGGCTATTTAACTACAAGTGAATAATTGTGATTAATGCTCACAGTGGTGATGGGACTGAGAAGTCGGTGGCAGCAGCACCAGCACTGCACAGGAGGTGACTGGAAAAGCCACAATTCATCCTTGCTGCCTACAAGCCATGAGCCTCCAGTGCCTCAAACAAAGGAGGAATATGAGCAATTTCAGACAAAAGAATGAGCCATCATCAAAACTTCTGACACAAATATCTGAACTGGATTATGTACCTGTGCTAAGAGTCTCTTTCTTTTTTGCTATTATTCTTTTTTAAGTTTTTAACATTGTTTCCTTCCTCCAGATTTCCAAATTCCTACCCATCTCTGAAAGAGCTGAGCTGAAGTATTCCCTGAAGGCTGCTGTTCCCAGTACCTTCCAGATCAAGAAGAACCACAGATTTCAATAAACCTTGTTCCTACTCAAAAACACCCCTATAAATTCCTGTTGCAGTATCTTTCCTTGTCTTCTCAGGCTCTCAAAGCATTTATGTGCTGGACCAGGAAGAAATGGAATTCAGCAAATAAACCCTACCCTGAAGATAAATGTAAATATAGCAGGTATAAACTGCCTTGGTGTAGGTGTAAAGCCAAGCAAGGAGATCAGTCACCACGAGCTGACCTGAATGATGGCCAAGCCAAGCTGTCCCCTGACAGCAAGCTGGGTTTGTGGTCTTGGAGGGTAGTTGTTAAGACTGAGAGATTTCAGCAGCACTTGCAGCCTGGGAAAAGCTCCTTACACCTGCTCAGGACATGCCATCTGTAGCAGCCTATTAATGTGCTCTGAGATGGTCCCTTCCCTCCTGAAAGGGCTTATGCTGACAATAAATGAAAGTCATTCTCTGCCTTAAATGCTGATAGAGGAAGAGTCTTTTTTTAAGTGCACATGAAACCTGCCCAAATTATCAGTAATGCACAATGTTGTGATTTAGCGTGAAAGTGTCCCATTTCTGTGAAAACATAAGGCAGAAAAGAAGAAGTGAAAAACACCCCATGTGACAACAGAAAAGCAGATCTTGGTCTCCCCTGAAATTCCTGGACAGCTTGAAATCCATTTGAGGCAATCTCAAATCATTTCCTCTTCTGAAAGCTGAGAGAACAGGTCAAAAATGTACCTGTCCTTCCAAAACAAGCATCCTGTTTTCCTGAATGATTTTATGCAAATTAGATTGCCCAGCCCTTGCTCTTTTGCTCTGAGTCCAGAGGCATTTGATATACAAAAACTTAGGGAAAATCTTCCAAAATACATCAAACCTGGTCCTGGATGACAAGAGGTTGCCAATTTGGTAAATTGCTATTAAACAACTGAGTGGATAAAGCACATTTCCAGGAGATGGGTGGTACATGGTGGTTCTCTGGTTCATGTGCCACCTGGAAATGCTCTGCTGTGCTGGGGCAAGCCCCAGGAGCAATGGGATGGGAGGATGCCAACACCTCTCACGCTGCAAATGCTGTGGTTCCAAGGAAGGAAAACAGAAGTGAAACAAAGCCTAGTGGTGCAGGTGGCAGGAAGAGCAGTCATTTCTCTTCTCCTCCCCCAAACCCATTATTTACAGTAAACTATGAACCCAAGTGTCCCTAAAAATACAAGTTCAGGCTTTCTGCAGCATCATCTGACAGCAGCTTATCTCCAGTTTTCCAAGTCCTATGAGCCCCTACTGCCTTCCTCCTCTCAACCCTTTATTTTCAGTCTTTCCATCTTCCTGCCTTTTTCACATCCTGCTTTTCCCTGTTTCATTTCCACCACAGTCCTGATAAGGATGGCAAGGCCTGACACCAGGTATCCCCTTGGTAGCTGGCATCTGTCTGAAAAGGAGGTTAAAGGGCTTGGTAAAAAGCCACTGACCCCACAGTTTCATCTCGAGAAGGGTGCAGGGACAGGACTAAAGGGAGGATTTCTCCTTCCCATTCATTCTTCTCTGGCACCTGGACACAGCATAAATTAGAGCTAAAAGCACAGCAAATGAAACAGGCTAATTCAGAAAAGCAAAAATGCATCTACATTAGTTACTGGGAAATGAATAAATGGCAATTCCAAGGCTGCAAAATTGTTCCATCCTGTAAAGCAATACACATACTTTTAAGAAAGGGCAAAAAAAGGTGGGCTGAGAACATTGTTCATTTATGTAATTATTTTTCTAAGACCTGGCTGTGTAGCCACACCAGTATTTAGCATTCCCCCCCTCTTGTCATATAGGCAAATGTAAAGACTCATATTTCTCAGGTAACTCTCTTTTTTACTGCAGTCCTAAGGCTGTCTTTCTGCAAATGTATTTTTTTAATTTTGTTTATTTTAAAAAATTATTTTGTTTTGTCTTTTTTAAAAAAAGGTTAATTGATCACTGCTGCCAGGTAATTATTCACAAATGGGTGTTTGCCATGCAAGGCCTCGATCTCCACATATTCTCCACACTACTAAACCTGACACAAACTTTGCAGAATAAAGACTGATTTCCAGCAAGGATTCCCATCATTCCATGACTTTTGTAACATATGGAGGAAGATACCATGCCACCTTTCAACCTACTAACTTGTTTTCTCAACCTTGTCACAGCACAGAGGTCCCACTGTCGTGTCTCGGGCACCCTTGAATGGGAAGGTCTTGCAGTGCTCCCGAAATGCAGCCCAGGATCCTGCAGGGTTCCTGTGTGGAAAGACCCAGCCTGAAGGGTCTCCTGCTCAGAGGGTGTCATGTCATCCTTTCTCAGGCAGGAATGAGGGCAGGGAGCCTTCCAGGGGCTCTTCCACAGTTTATTCCCACTGATGTCTGTGCCGTGGCACTCCTGGAGAAACACCTTTGCTTTCAGACAGGCTCAACCACCTCCCACCTGTCCCAAAACCAGTAAGACTCACTCCAGCACTCAGCCTGGTTTTCTGGGTGCAGATCACATTTGGGAATAGCTGCTGCTTACACAAAACCCCCTCAGCCTTCACTCACAAGCCCATTTTTCCCTCACACACGGTGCTACCACACAAGTGCACAATGACCGTGCCATTCCACGCCTGCCAAACCTCACCTCAACGTGCTGACCACGCACATTCCTCACCTTCCAGAGCAAAACCCTCCAAGATCAGCTTGGATTAAAAGGATACCATCCCTCCTCCATTTTATCCCAGTTTCCTCAGGAACAAGCCAGGGTTTGACTCACGTGGGTGCATGCATGCGTGCACTTGGGAGCTTTAACACTATTAGCTAACTTCAAAGACATCAAAGATAATTATTTTCTACCAACTTCATGGCAACAGGCAGCTGGGTGGCAAAGGATGCTGGATGCAGCCTTTCAGGAGGTTTATCTCCAACAGCTTTTAATCCTGCTTGCCCCTTTCTCCAGTCAATTATAGCAGCCTCGGTGTTGCCAAAAAAGTAATGGGAGTGAGAGACTATAGGTATAAGCAGACATAATAGAATCCTAATTTAATTAGGGAAATACTCAATCAACCAAGAGACATAAATACAAAGGAAATCAGGTTTATTAGTACTGGTGCTTGCAGAAATGCCCGTTTCATTCCTGATTACTGGGAGAGGGATAAAACAGCAGTAATCTTAACAGCACAATCCTTGTTTGCTCTTTCAGAAAAAGTTAATTACAAAACCAACCAAAACTCAAGAGCTTCTAGAACCACAGCACTCACAACAGGCAAGTACTGAGTTCATTTGGAGGGAGCCAGGTTCTGGCTTAACTCTGGTTACAGAACACAAACTACAGCTGGACCAGCCCTATGGGAAGAAGTTTTCAACCCCAGTTCTTAGGTCAGATGGAGATCAGTGCTTCCCAGCAATTCCAGTATCTCACTTTACCTGTGTAAGAGAAAAGTCAGGATCACTGAGTGTCACAATGCACTCCAAGGGGCTTTGAGAAGGAAAAGGTAAAGGCACCAACTCCCCAGGGCAGCACTGAGCCCACTCAAGCTGGAAAGCTCCATCCTTTGCTACCCCATCATCATTTAGGGCCAGCAGGTTCAGAGCCAGTGGGTGTATGTAACATTTGTGCTTTAATGCCTCTGAGTTTAACGGTGCAAAGTGACTAACGAGGGGCTGGGGAACTATTTGGAGATCAACCAACTGATTTCATGTTATGAAAGAGCAGGTTGTAATTTTAGGATTAGAAACCTGTATTTTGGATGTCAATACCTTGCATGAGAAAGAGGCCAGAAGCAGTGGCACGATGATTCTCTAATCCATATGCAAGGAACCAAGAGGGCAAGCAGGGAATGAGCCACCCAAGCTAAGAAACACTAAAAAAATATAACAAATCCACTGCCAACACCACGTTCTGTGCTCTCCTGTAAGAACAGGTGGGCTAACAAGCACCTCTGTACAGACACCCACTGCCTTCCCTGGGATTATCCAGCTACAGCAATGTGGCAGAGTTCAGCCACCACCAGATGGACCCAAGAGGAGTCCTCCACCACACAACCACCCCCACCTCTCCCTACAGCCTCCAGTTACTGCTGGCAGCACTGACAGGTACCAAAAAAAATAATAATTAAATGCCAGACAGAGAAAAATGTATGAGAATATATATGGGAAGCCGTGTGGTGAGACTGTCTGAACATCCCATTCTGGCACTAATTTAGTAAGACTGAGACCACACAACCACACTGCTCTTCTTCCATCCCTGCCTCAGTTTAAATGAAGTATTTAACCAGTACAAAGGACTGTGACACTCCTGACATCCCAAGAAGTCCCAGCTTCACTGTGCCCTTTGGGTTTATCCCTCCAGGATAGGGAGTGACCCTTTACTACACCATGGCAAAGTCCTCACTTCTCTCCATGGGTGCATCTCCACCAGCTCAGCCTTCTGTAAGCCTCCAGTAAAAACCAGTGGATCCCCATTGCCCCAGCAAAGCTGTAGGGGAGCAGTGACTCACTTTTAACACTTGTCATACATATATATATTTATATTTGTTTTCCCTCATGTACACAGATACCCAGTCACATATATGTACCTATATACAATATATGCAAAGTGCTGAATCAGCCCATCCTGGTTTCCTATTGTTGCTGTTGGCTCGTCAGGATAACCCCCAGAGGAGTCAGGGATGAAGCTGGATAAAGCCATAACTACTGAAGAAGAAAAACAGTCCTCTTGCTGCCTGCTGTATCCAGGGCACTGTCTGAAGGTACATTAAACACAATATTTATCTTACCAGGCACTTGGGGTTTTATGTTTTGAGATTTTTTAACTCCCACTTAGAGGAATGTAGCAAGGCTCATAACAAGGAAAAAAAACTCACTGTAAGGTGAACATAAATTACCAATGCATTTTTCATTTGATTTGGTTTGGTTTTCCTCTTTCCTTCCTTTTCTTATCCAGTTTTTTTTTTCCTCTCTTTCTCCTCATCTCTTCCAGTTTACACTACTTAAAATTTACAAAGTTTGAAACAAATAAAGCCAGACTGAAAAATACACAGTCAGTCTTCAATGTTGCAGAGGTTAAAAATAGGCTTTAAACCAGCTAATGTCAGCATCAGCATGAAAGAAAGGACACCCTGACAGCTCTAATTATTACATTCTCTTGTTTTGCACTTCTGAAGAGCAGCAATTAAATCTCTGCTTGGGCTTATAAGGAAAAAGTAAAGTGCTCTGCACCTGCAAAACGGATTCTGTTCCATGGGAGGATTTCAGCTCCCCAAAGCACATTATCCAGGGCAGCCTGCAGAACAAAATCCATCCTCCCCTCTCCAGCCACCGAGGATTTTGCTGCTGGTTCACGGGAAAGAACACTAACAATGGCAACCCCTCCTCTGCTGCCTTTGCTGGATAGATTTATTTAAGAAAAAGCTCACCATTTCTGGACAAAACCACTGCAGACTCTGTGTGTGCAGTGCCTGAAACTGCCATATGGTGATAAGAGTAGTTTTATTCATAATCATTTTTATTGCAGTAGCCTCCGGGGACTTGAACTAGGTCACTTTCCCATCAAGGCTCACTACAAGCCGTTAAATAAGTGGTGCACACAAGGCCCTTTAAGCATCTTGTATAAACGAGTCATTCTGTTCATTAAAAAAGGAAAAGAGAAACAAGCGCTGCAGTTTATGAAAACTATTTTTTGCCACTCATAAATATAAATTCTTCGATGCTCAGTAACGTCAGTGCTTGCAGCTGTTCCCTCAGCAGCATGCAGGCTCTCCTGCTTATTCCAGCTACCTGTCTTTGGGACACTTGCTGGTCCCAGGGACCTCTTGTTACATCTGGCTGGGATGAGCTGGGAGGTTGGAAATCCCCCTGACTCAGAGGAGACTCATTGATAACCATGCCAGTGGCAGCAGCTTCATTTCTTTGGGAAATTCAGCTAAAAAGCATATCATCGCTTTCATGCTCAATTCCAGGCTGGCACCAAGTAAAGATTTTTAAAAGAACCCAAGAACCTCATAACAAAAGAGAAGACCCCCCCCCCCAAGAAACTATGTGAAAACAAAGTCAAGCCTCTCCATGGAAAACAAACTTAATTTACAGAAAAGTATATTTTTTTTCCCTAATGCAAACCAGTTTTGAGCAAGAGCATCTGGGCATCCCCTCTCCATGACAAAAGGGGGACTTGGTATGCACCAAAGGAAGGGCAGGCACCAGCTGGGACGCCAGGAGAAGAAAGGCACAGTGTTTCCATAAAGCCAGTGGGAAAAAAAAAATATAGCTGGGAACATTTTTCTGGCAGAAAAGGCTCACTTATGGAAGCAAAGCACTGATAGCCAAGGAGAGAGCTGAGCTCGCTGAGCCAGCTCTCCCGCTCCCAGGGACACCTGCAAGTTGTCTTCTGTGGGAGCAGCCAGATGAGGACATAAATAAGGCTGCCTGGGCTCCATCCCCACAGCCAAGTGATCCCTAATGCCTTCCAGTCAATCTCAGTGGGCTTCACTTCAGCCACTGACCCCAGGATCTTGGATCTCCTTATGGCAGCAGACAAATCCCATCCATTCTGTGCAGAGATGGACCAGCCTTCCCCGCCCTACCTGAATCCCCGTCCCAGGAAGCTGATTTAGATCCTGCCTAACATGGTCAACAGTGTGCTGAAAATATTTTCATCATCTTTTCCCAGGCTGAGGAGAGGACTGAGCATGCCCCAAGGCTCAGGCAGCTCCTCCAGCCTGGCTAAAAACTGCTGTTCTAATAAAAGACATTACCTCTCACTACAAGCCTGGGGTTCTTCTGTCCCACATTCAGTGAAGCTACAGCCAACACTACTTCTAAATGCTTTGCTGACCAGGTACACAAAAAGATTTAAGTAAAAAAGCTACCTCTACTCTATACAATTTAAATTTACTCCTAATTTTACAGGTCTCGAAAACTTCTAATGCAGTTTATCAGTCTGGGAAGAAAAAATTAGCTATCCCTATTAAGCTCACAGTGCAAAACAAAAATGCCACATCCCTCCTTGACTCAGCCCTCCATTGCTGACCTTATAACGGAGCAAACCAACGTGATAACGTCCTTGCAAGGTACTTCATCACAGTAATAATGTCACCCGAGATAACTCAAGGGTGCTGTCTTTGCCCTGTAAGTCACGAGTTTATCTGCTGGTGGCAAGGGCCAAGAATAAAGGCGCATATTTGAAGGTGCGCGTCACGCGGCGCCCGCGCGCGGGAGGGCTCGCGTTCCTCCTGTCACACAAACTGCGCTGCAGTTGCTGCTGGGCTCTGGCACACGGTGGGACAGGGGCAAACACCCACAGCCAGCGTGTCCTCCAGGAGCTCTCACTGCCCAGCAGGACCTGGGACCACTTCAGGGCATCGCAGCCCTCGGAAAGCTGAACAGGATCGGTTACAAACTCATGGAGCAACTCAAGAGTTTAACTCATGAAATTAGGGAAGTACAGATGAATATAAACCCAACCCCATGAATGTTAGAGCCAGCAGCTTTGTCTGTCCTTGCACCAGGACTCAGGTGTTTTCCACTGCTTTTCTCATCCAGAGGGCTGTGTGTCTGACAATGTGCCACGAACACCAATGGCAAACAGGGCTGTCATGATTTGCCCCACAAGTACCTTAGTCTTTCTTTACAGTAGTATTAAAAATCTAGCACTTAAATTTTTCTGGATGCAAAACACCTGCTTTGTTTTTAAAGCCTAATGTTTATCCTGACAGATTTCCTCCAACAGTCGTGTAATAGATTTCATACCTTATGGAGGTGTCACAAAACTCTTACTGACTCTAAGCAATACCACTTATCAATTCCAGGTAGATTGCTCTTCTGTCGACACAGGGATGGAAGTTAAAGTAACTCCTGAAAGATGTTCTTTTTTTGGCAGGTCTTATGAGCCAGCTCAGCACATTCCCATCTCCTGCTTCATCTAAAAATAATAAACCTTCTGAAGCAAGCAGTGGGGATGATGTGTGCTGAGCTCAGGCATGCAGCCTGCCCAGGCAGCCCTGCTGCTCCCACCTCCCACCCTCATGCTCCAGCCCTGCCTGGGAAACACCAGTGCCTTGAACCAGGAAAGGTGTCTGGCCAATGCTGCCAGAAAAAGGTCATGGTGTGACATCCCCTTGGCTTCCCAGTGATTAGCCATGGTCCACAGGCAAACAGAACACGCACCACATCCCGGTACTGATGGTGCAGAAATCAGACATTCATCTGCCCTGCTGGTGGGGACGTCACCTGGTCACCCACTTGGCATTGGGGACAGTCAGAAAGCAGCAGAGCTTGACCAAGACTTGCTCAGCTCAGCCAGTTCCTCACACCTGCTGACTCCACAGTCAAAAACTACGCCCTGACTTTTTTAAACGTGCAAGAGTACGGCTTGGAAGTGACCTCCATCTGATCCAAGCCCTGCCCAAGGCAGGGCCACCACAGATGATGACCACCCAGGTGCTGGAGCTGACCCACAGGAGGGAGCAGGGCTGCAGCACAGAGATGCTGGTGGACGCTCCACCAGCCACCATGGTGACCTTCCACCACCTCCTCCAGGTTGACAGCACGCCCCAGTAACTAGCTGTAAATTCAGACTTCCAACAAAGCCAAGAGCTATCAAATTTTAATGCTCTATTAATGGCACAGCTCTATCTGAATTCCAGGAGGCATTCTCCAGCTAGTAAACCTAATCTTCTACCCACGACTTTTCAATTTGCTGCTGTGATATAGGTGCATTCTGCTCCTCTGAACAGCAAGAATGAGATTGCTCTCTCCTTCTGTGTGATATAAGAGCACCCCTCCCACTTACAGTCCCTTCTGCCCATCTATTTCTTGCAAATACACCACTGAACACACTCTGGGATTCTCCTATAACAGGGTGTGAGAACACAGTGGTTCATGAGAGCAATTTTTTCATTACAGTCGTTTGCTCCCTGACTCCTAAGCCATTTAGTGTAGATGCACAGCACTCACAAAAGAAAATGGTCTCAATCTTGCAGGAGATTCTTATTTGAACTTTAATCTCAGAACTGACGCCATTTATTCACAAGGTATCAAGAAGAAAATAGATATTAAGAGATTAAGAAGAACAAAAAAAGACTACAGAGAGAGCTTTGCTCCTCGCACAGGCAACCGGCGCCAGCAACGGGCAAGGTCCACCCACCAGGCCCTTCTGTGATGGTCACTCGTCTGTCAGAGAAGTCCCTCACTCATCTCTTCACATCACTGCTGCCTTTTTGTTCTCAGAGACCCCCACCTCTGGCTGTTCTCAAAGCAGGCAGGGAAAGCAGAGCTGACGGGGTAAAATGCTGTTTATTTAGGTGGCACAATCGAACCCTCACGCTACGCTGAGCTCAGCTGACCTGACACATCAAAGCCTCTGACTGCTGTTCAAGCGCTGACAGCACTTGCAGAAGCACCAGGATGTACAACCCCACTAACAATCCCATGGTCACAGATGGGAAGGGAAAAGAAACCACAAAAAGTGATGCTGACCAAAGAGGAGGATGTTTCTGGCACAACAGGGCACTAAAACGCTGTGATGGTCCTCCCTGAGGTGACCATCCGTTCTCCATGGACCCAAAAGGGAGCACTTTGGCAGTAAAAGCAAGAAGAGCAGGGTATGTAACAGCCAAGGCTTTTTGGGTGACACATTATCTGGCCATGGCAACTCATCCACAGGTTGGGGTCAGAGTAAGGCACCCACTGGGCTTTGATGCTCACTGGGAAAAAGGGACCACAAGTCCTGCTGCTCCTACAGCAAGCCCATCCCACTCCATATACCCTTTCCAAAAAGTAACATACCTTTGGACATTTGGGAGATGAAGGAGCAACAGAATTCAGTCATTCCTCTCAACAGAGGGAATATGTTTTAAGGAAACGATCAAAAAAGCAAAGGGGGATGAGGGGAGGGATACAAAGCAATTGTCTCATAGAGTTTAGTCTTTAATTAAAAGGGTTGAGCAGAACGTTTCAAACACCACATGGGTATAATTTAGAGAGCAGATGAGTTTGTAAGATGAGTTTTCATCTTCAGCGTGGGCTTTCATGTATTGACAACAAATAGAATTTTTACATTATTTCCATGAACAGCAGCCTTTGTAAAAATCCCAGCTTTTTCATAGTGGCACAGCTGAGGTTCATATCAAACTGTCTGTACAAAAGTCATTCTGTGAAGATCACAGCTAAGTCCCATATATTTGGTCAAAAAACACAGCACCTTTCAAAGCCCCTCTGAAAAAAGACTCTCATTTTCTTATAATAAGAAGCCTGTGATGCAGACAGGTATGGGCAGAGCAGGATCTGGCATGGGGACTCATGTATGCCACAAACTGCTTCCCAGATTTTAAAACCTGCTCCCCTGGTGGGGCACATGCCATAAATTCATGGGAGCAACAGCAGCCTCTGGTCCCTCTGAGGAACAGTACCCTCACTAGCCCCAGTCCTTCCATGCACTGCCAAAATCAGGTTCAGGACTGAATCTTCTCCATGAGGGATGTGATCTCCCCTGAGTGCTACAGGAATGCAGAGCCAGTGCCAGCACTCAGCGATGTCACAGCCCCATGAAGGCTGTGAAGGTTCTCCTCAGCCACAGGCACATTGCCTCCAGAGATCCATGCCTGGGGAGCCCTCCTGCAGCAGAGGACAGGGTCCCTCCTGACCCCTCTCCTAACCCACAGACTACAACAAGGACTCCCCCAGAGCTTCACAAGGCTGACAAGCCCGTTTGGAAATTCCCTGGGGAGTCAGAAGAACTGGCTAGAAAATGTGGTTTTGGCATCAGCTACCCAAGAACTGCAACAAAGTGAGCAGTGTCCCTGTTGGGCTGAGGGTACCAATGAGCCAAGGGAGGCACAGAAAGGTCAACAGCCCTGATCATACCAAAACCACACTGCACAGCAGAAACATTCAGCTCTTCAATCCTAGTCTTGTGCTTTGACCACATAGATCTGATCCTTTTCAAGCTGTAGCCCACTGGGCCTTATCTGACTAATCCTGCAGCTGGGAAACTCCAAAAGTTCCCTTTTCCATATACAAAAGTTTTTCATCACCACAGCTCGGTGACTTCTACAGCATAAAAAAGTCACAAGGAGTCACTGTTGAAAGCCCTAACAGGGAGATGCCAAATTAATTACCAAAGCACCACAGAGTCCAAAGTCATTCCAAATGTATCAACATGGCGAGAGATGAGTCATATCAGGAAATGCCAGGAGCTCCTCTGTCACCAGCCACAAGGCAAGGCCAGATTTTGCTCCTGACAGGAAGAAAAATACTGGATAATCTGAAACGGATCACATCAGTCACTGGACAGGAGGCAGCAGAACATTAGGATGGCCTGCAAAATCTGTTTGTGTCACTGAAAAAGAAGTGGAGACGTTTTTCAATGTGCTGCTGTGCAGGAGAAGCATCCTACTTCCTTCCTCATCAGTGCTTCAGAGAGTGCACAAAGAATGCTCCTCCAAGAGTAAATTATTCAGGCAGTCATCTCAGCGAGTTATTTCTGCTCATTTCCGAGGAACAATACGGCTCAGCCTGGGATTTAAACCAGCAGCAGTGAAATGGTGCCCAGTTGACTCCAACTCCAGAAAACAAGCAGAGGATGGATGGAGAACACCACGAAACCTCTGTTAAGAGAGGAGGAAGCACACACACTTAATGTGGCTTGAACACCAACATGCACCCACAGGGCCTGCAGCTCTCCACAAAAACCTGCTCCATCTTCACATCCTGTGAAGGAATGAAGGAATAGACTTTCCTCCTGGAAGACAGCTGGGTTTTCTACTTTTACATGAATTGCTCTAATCTTGTTGTGACAGTGCAGAGCAACCAGAGGATGCTGCGAGTTAAACGCTGTCATTTGTCTGTAAGTTTTACGAGGGAACAGGGCTGCCAAATCAGACCACTGCAAAGTGAGGATGTGACAGCTGTAACTAGGGCAATTTCAGTCAGGAAAAGATATAAATAAATGAAGAAATGGGGGAAAAAAAGAAATAACAGATAAACTATACATGGCAGGAGGGAAAGGGAAAAAAGAAATGCAGCTGCTAAAGACAAAAGTTGGCTGTTTGTCTATTTAATGCTCTCTTCAAACCATTATTGTGCTCCCCATGTGCCTGATGCACTATGGTTTAAGAACAGACTGGGAGAGGGGAGAGAAAGTTGAGGGTCAAAGCACAGCACCTGCTTGCCTGTTTGCAGTGTTTCTAAAAGAACCCCAGGACTTGGCCAAAGCCCCCAGCAGCACTGGTGGAGGCACACATGTACCTCCCAGTGTTTATGGAGGGGGTTTCAAGTCTCAAGCACGTGAACCCTACATGAAAAAAGTCTGTGCTGTGAGGTGACAGCCAAAGCAGGCAACAACCTGACACCCTGACCCTGATTCGCTCTAAATTCTAGGGGATCAAAGAGGCTCTGTAAGGAGACTACTGGAAAATCACATCTACCTGAGCATTCTCCAAAACAGAGGACAAGTCTCTGCTGCCACCCAACTCCTGTGGGATTATAAAATATTAGGCCATGAAAAAAGAAATAAAATTAAAAATCGCAAAATTGTCAGTAAATTTAGATGTGCAGCCATTTAAATAGATTGCAATGCTTTTTAAGAAATATTTTCTCAAGAAACAGTTTGAGAATTAAAAATATTTCAGAGTCCATGTGGCTCCAGCCCTTTATCCTCTTGTCTTCCTCAACACCAAAAAAATGAAATCCACCTTTAAAGCCAGAGAGCCCTCAGTGACTGTGGATGGCCTGGAAGCAGAGCTGAAGCCTGGTGGCCAACAAGCTAGCACTGAGAAGTGTATCTTTAAAACGTGCACTTTGCAAGGTTTTGGCAACATTTCCTTTTTCATGTTGACCTCATCACAATTATTTTTCCATTTCTGCCCAAGACCAGCTCACCACAATAGTTTCTACCAGGAACTCCATGGTCCTGTTGGGTCCATGATACCTGGAGTCAAGATCTCCTGAGTCCATGACAAGGTGCAGCAGAACCTCCTTCCAGGGACAGCCTGGGCAGCAGAGTTGCCTCCAGCTTAGATCCTGAGCCAGAGATTCCACGTTTGCCTTCCAGCAGTGTCCACATCAGCCTAATGATGATGTGTATTGAAGACAACCCCTGTTTGACCCCCTCACCTGTTTCCCATTCCAATCCCATTGTAGGGCAGCCAGTGCCCGTCAGACTGAACGGGAGCAGCAGCTGGATGTGACCTTGAGCTGTCCCTGAGCGCTGGAGCTGCACCCACAGGCAGGTTCCTGCTCACAGGCAGAGCTCAGCCCCAATCTGCCTGCACTTCCCATGACCCAGTTCCACACTGGGAAACTGGATTATGGCTCTCATTGATCCACTCGGTTTCCGCTTTGATTTTGCTGGTGAGGCAGTGAAAGAGGTCATTCCTCTCTGCCAGGTCTGCTGAGGCAGCTTCCTACCTACCAAAGAGCAGAGCTTATCTCCTTGGAGCTCCTTGCTAGCAACCAAGAGCCAGACAGCAGAAATATCTTGGAACTGTTAAAAACAGAAAGTGTGACAAACAAGGCGTCTTCCTGGATACACAGAGCACCTTCCCAATCTGTACTAGCAAGGCTTAAAAAAGGGCTGCCAGCACATACTACAGACAGTATTTTATATTATCTTTACAGTGTAGTCCACAGCATCCATCACTGAGATGCTGATGATGTGCTGAAGGACAGACTTTTATTGTCAGCAGGAGATACCCGTAGCAGCTGAAGATTCTGTAATTACTCTTTCTTAACAGTAAATGGAAGATTTATTGTTCACATAATAGTCAATGAAGGTCTTTTCTGGAGTAGAATAGTAGCTTACTTATAGGCCTTCATCTATGTCTCACATTGTATTATACAAGATTAAATAGTTTAATTTTTTCAAGTTGGGATTTTAGGTAATGTGTGGATTGTCCAGCAGTAATTATAAGGACAGAGGCTACTTGTACTGTCTGCTGTGCCCTCCCCAGTCAGCTGGTACAGGGCTACCAGTGGGGACTCTCTCCCTAACTAGACAGTTTCTGGCTGTATTTCTTTAAGTTATGAAATCACAGGTAGAAAAGATTTATATTCTGTCATTGGATAAAGGTCTTCAGCTGAGATCAAAGCAGTTAGCTATAATTGCAGAGAAAAGGTTGCAAAACAAATCCTAATTTATCAGGAGGGATTTTTCACCTCCTTAAAGTATGTGCCATCTAGAACAGGCCACAGAGGCAGGACAGCAGGAAAAAACCATCCATCATTACAGAAACTGCCCTCATTCCTTGTTCTGCCATGAGCCATAAGAGAAACCCTAAACACAGGACAATATCTCAGTGTTGTGTATTATGTGCCTCCCTTAAAAAATGCATTTTAAATGAACACTGCATGCACAAAGTCAGAGATCCCACCACTGCAATGACTCTGCCTTCTCTCCATCCTCTTTCTCCCAGCTTCTTCTTAAAGCCAAGACAAGATTGTTTAATTCCAGCAGGAATTTTAGGAGAAATCACAATTCCAGACAGAGGCAGAAAATGGCAGACAAAGACCACAGGACCAAATTACTCCAAACTGAAGACAGAAAAGGACTAATGGGAAATAAAGAGCATCATTTGTAAGTGAGAGTAATTAATCACCAGCAGGGACTGATGAACAAGCAGTAGAACCACTGATGCTTGAAGGATTTACACCAAAATTAAAAGTTTGATCTGAATAAGCTGCCCAAGATGCAGCTGAGCCACACTGTATGAATTAACAGGTGGAGTCCATCATCTGCCAGATGACAAGGTAAGTCCAAAGACCCCAAAATCCAGGATTTCTCCCAGGGGTAGAGGCTGGAAGCAGAGGACTGACCCCTCCCTATGCTAACCCACACCATGCCATGCTGCTGCCCAGACCAGCACAAAGGAGGAGGTGGCAGTGTAGCCCTTCTGCCTGCAGACTGGCACCACCTCACTACTTCAACCCTTCTCAGAATTTAGGTGTTACACAAACTTTTGAGACTGAAGGCTGAATTCCCACTTGTGAACGTATTATGGGAGTTTGGTCACCACTTAAGCAGTCCTTGAGTGCAGGAGAATAAAAGAATAAATAAACAGGAGAAAGAGAAAGCCCAGCCATAATACAATCAACCACCAGAAGCATGCAAGGCAAAAGGGAGGGAATAAAGAGCAGTAGTCTCCCCTTTTACCTCAGCCTAGCATTAAAAAGACAAGATCCATTCCAAACTAGAAGCCTCTATGAATGAAAAACTGGCAGAGTCAATAAAATGTGAAGCAAGCCTAATTCATTTTTACTCTATGACCTACTTTCAGCCGTTTTTGATTCACATGAGCAGCCAGAGCTTCAAGGTGGTGATTCGGCAAGGTCTGTTCATTAAAGTCATTCTTTTCTTTATGGCTTTCAGCTTCAAGGGATAAGAAAACACACTTCTGTCAGAGGCATTCGCCAAAAAGGTTCCCCTGGCACAAATGCAGCAGCAGCCGGGGAAAAAATGGATATGAATGTAAATGCTGCTTCAGAACTGAAAGATGATGGGAATGAAGAAAAACTTAATTGCTGGAGGTGATGCCTCCTCCACTGTGCTCCAACGCTCGCTGGGCTCCTCCTGAAGCCCTGCAGGGAGGGCAGGGATGTTCTGGGGGGGACCAGGGGGATGGTCCCTGCTCCCCAAGCACCCCCTGGCTGCAGCCATGACTCAGCTGCCTGCCTCAAGGTGTCCTGTTACCACAGATCCCCCTGTCCCTGTGAAGGAACAGTGGCTGCTTCCTCTGACAGGCCAGGATGTGACCCCAAGGTGCACAGCTGGGACCCCTGTACCACCACCCTGGCAGCAGCAAACCCCTTGGGGCTTCCCCAGAGAACTCCCTCCCACCCTCCTACATGCTGGTGTAAGAGCCCTGATAGTATTTTTTCCCTCCTCTCTGTCTCCTCAGAGGAGAAAAAGAAAAAAAGGAATTTGAAATAATCTGCTGGCTCTTCATCACACCCAAACAGTCCTGGAGCAATAACTGGGACTGGATCTTAGATAAAATGCTGCAGAAAGTAATTTTCCATTTTGATTGGAGTATCCTCTCCCCCCTGATTCTAAAAGGGCTGTTCATATGCTTGGGCTGAGCACATAAATAAACACATTAGGAGCAAATGTGGATGAGATTGAGCATTGATTGATTTATCCTTAAATAACCACAGAGGTGATCTCCTCACTGCAACACCAAGCAGGCTGGCTGCCTCACCTCTGCACAGGCCAGAATTTGCAAAGCTGTGGAGGACTCAACCTAACCAAGAGAAGTAATTTGCTTTGTAAGCAGATACTTCATTCTGTTCAAAACAATATGGGTTTTGACATCTCCCTGGCTAACCCTGACATCGGGGTAGCTATTCCAGAATAGCATCCCTATTACCTGCACTGCCTGGAGCAGCCAGGGATCCCAGGGGACGAGGAAGGATGGATAAACATACAGATCCCTCTGCTGCAGTTTTCACTGTCTGCTCAGTCCCAGCTTCAAGCACCTCCACCACGACAGAAAATTAGCAAGAAACAGTATTTTGACAGAGGCTGAGAATGCTGTACCAGGACAACACAGCTCTGCAGGCGAGGCTGGAGTGAGCCACCCCTTGCCAAAGTCACCGCAGCACAGACCAGTTACAGACCCTTCAGAACAATCTGGCAAAGTAACAGTAATTAGAAAATAAAGAGTTCATTCCTGTGCTCCTCTCGGGCTGCTGCCTGACAGCTTTGCTCCAGCTGGAATGGAGGGCACTGTCACCTCAGCAGCTGCTGCCCCGAGCTGCTCCCACAAAGGGCACTCCAGGCTCCTCCAGGAGCAGCCACGCTTCACCTCGGGCCAGGGCAGGAAAAGGCATGTGGCTAAGGAAGGGGAGCCTTGGAAGACCTCTCATTAAATGCCTCCATGTGGAGTGAGCAGAGCTAGCTGGAACAGCAGCAGCTCATGCTGCAAAGACGTGTTAAAAACAAAGCAAAATCCCAGAATGGGAACCAAAGCTTAAAAATACAGCACATACCCCAGACAGGTATTGTGTTTTTCTCTTCATATTTTACAGTGAAGAGGAAAAAAAAAAGGAAAAAGGGAATTTTATTTGTTTTTGCTAGAAGGAAACCATAATTTGAATATTTTGGCTCAGAAGAATTTCCTTCCGTCATCAGCAAAGCAAAGGATCTGTGAGAAAATGTCCTTCCTGCAAAAAGGGGGAAAACAATTTCTGGCTTGAGGCTAAAATATGAAGCAATAAACCTCTAAAGCTCAACTGAATAAAATGCCACGAGAGCTTTTAGGCGGAGCTGAGCCTGACCTTAAGCCTGGCCTGGCTAACTGTAGCCTTCTCATGAGATTAAATAAAAAAACATGCCCTGTGCCTTGGTGTTCTGATGGACACACCCTCCTGGCATCAGCCCTGGCTTGCCACCAGTCAGTACATTTGAGACTTACTTTTGTTCACCTTGAAGCAAAACATGCAGCTATACAAATGAGTTTTTCCATATTTTCAATGCAAATGGGAGATTATTCAAAAATAAGTTGATCTCAGCCTCCTAGGAGACATGGAAAGGTCACAGAGCAGGCTGCAGAATATCTTCCCAGCCTTGCTCAAAAATATTTAAACTTACACGATTTCTCTATTTTAGAGCCTTCTCTGAGGCTTCTTCCCAAAAGTTCCAAAAAAAAAAAAAAAAATCAATTAAAATGAAACCGCTCTACAGAAAGAGGACACCTAAGGACAAGCAAGTGTGGTCAGGAAAATGGATTTCGGTACTTCTATGAACTCTGGCAGCCAAGACAGGGGCAGATGGAAGCAGCAGCGAGGGAGCTCAGCCCAGCAGACCGTGTGCCCAGCGGGAGGGTGCCCAGCAGTGCCACCCGCACGGGCACCGCGCTCCGGACGCGCAGCGCCCGTTCCTCCACCTCTGGATGGGCAGCGCCCAGCTGCAGGCGGCAGACACAAGGCTGGACCCGAGAGCGGAGGAGGCTGAGGGGACGCGGGAAGCCGGGCAGCCCTGCGGCCCCGGAGCGGCCGAGGCTGGGAGCGGAGGTGCTGCAGAACCGCGCTCGCTCGGCTCGGCACAGGAGCCTGTGAGTCACAGCTCTGCACCACTCGGGCCCGCTCCGCTCCCCTCCCCTCCCAGCTGCCTCGAGGATCAGATGGATTGTTATTCCTCTCTCCTTTCTCTGGGTTTTGGGGTTTTTTTCCTGCCTCACTGGCTGTTTCACCGCTCGCCAAAATATCTTCTGCTCAAGGGAGGGAGCTGCGGAGGGCGAAAGCCGGGGCTGACGGGGAGCCTGCCAGCCCCCCTGGCCACCGTGGAGAAGCATCTGGGATGTGGACTTTTATTTTCCACTCATTCACTCAGAAACTCCTTGTAGGAGGTTTGCTAGTTCAATAAAGCTGCAATAACAAAGCAGGTTTTCAGTGTTTAGTTCACAACACTAACCCAGGCTCTAAGAGCCCTAATTTTTCCATGAGCTCCTGGCTAACGAGATGTCTCCAACCTTTCCAGTGGGTCTCTTGTTTAGATGCTCAAGTAATCTCTGGCACAGCCTGAAAACATTCTTCTTGTCTCCCTTCACCTTAAAAAATAAAATAAGATCTATAATAATTAATATTAAAGTGAGTTAACAGAGCCAGTAAGACTAAGTGACAATCCTGGTAATATCCATGGGAATGTGCCTACCCAGAAGCTGACGGGAACAGACCCACAGAGGTGCTCTCCAGGTACCAGAGCTCAGTGCAGATCTCTGGGCTATGATTCCATTTCTCAGGATGATTATTTGATGAAGATGCAGGATGCTGGAGCACGATGCACCATGTGATAGCTAACATGGCCACTGGTGGTGTGGCTGGATGCACAAACGTGCTGGGGTTTGAAAGGAAAATGGAATGTAAATCTCCCCTGTTTGCATGGGATCAACCATATCCCAGGCTATGGGAAGAGCCCACAGGTGGTTCCAAAGGTGAGAGTTCATTCTGAACACACCATAGAAAGAGGTATTTGAAGATGTTTGAGAAGAGGAGATGCCACCCATCTTTGACCAGACAAGGGATGCAGCCTGGGCAGGCACACACAAATGCTTTAGGTCCTACCCCCAGAGGGAAGGCAGCACCTAAACTCAGCTGGGTAATTCAATCTTGTTTCCCCATCTTGGCTGCTGGCAGAGGGCTGATGAGTTACCTTCAGGAAAAGAGGTTTGCCCCATTCCAACTGCTTGTACAGGCCACAGACAGGCACAAAGACGCCATGAGCAGAGCAGAGTCAGGTCAGGCTCAGCAGAGAGGGGTTTGCTGCTCTGACTTGCAGCTACAGTTCCCATGGTTAAGTTTTCAATCAGAAGCCAGAGCTACCCATACACAAAGCTAACTAAATCAGTTTAAACTAATCTGTAGCACTGCAGAGTCACCTTCCTCTGCAGAAAAACACTGCTCTTCACAGATGCTTTCTGCTTGCTGAGATCTAAGGTGTGTCTGCATCCTCCATAAGAGACCACGGCCGGTGCCAGGCCCTGGGAATGCACAGATTGTGTGTGACGCCACCAAAAACCATCCTGGGTCCAGGTAATCTGTGTCCACAGCTGCCCTCCCACTCAGCTCCCTTTTATCCATTCTTCAAAGTCTCCCCTGATGCTTCTAAAAATGATCTCGTTCCTCCACTGAGCCAGTCAAAGTTGTTGTCATCAATTCTGCACTCACACAGGTTTTCTCCTCTGCTGCTGAGGACAGAACAGCTTCTTTGCAGGATCCCAAGGCCTGCAGGGACCTGCAGCTGTCTAAAGGACCTCCTTCCTCTGCACTCTTTGCACCAGCAAGGGCTCTTTGGAGGATGGAGCAACTGCAAAGCTCACTGCCCCAGTCAACAGCCTTCTCTGCACTGAGTGCTGAACTGAAGATGTGCTGAGACTTGTCTGGTTTTCTCAGCAGCTTTCCCTCAATACTGACCTCAGAGCCAGTTTTTCTGGGAGGACTCAAGGTGAGCCAGACCTTCAGAGAGGCAGAGGGTGTCTGCTATAGGATGGTTTGTGCACACACAGGGCACACGTCTCAGGTGAATGGAGTAATCTGGATTCTTCAGTAACCCAAACACACCCCACAGTCCCCACACCTCAACCCCTTTGCTAAACCCAGTGTTTCCTGCTTCAGTTGCACCTCTGCTTTTCCCCTGAGTGAATCTCTTTTCTTTCACAGCATTCTCTGCACTTCCATTCCTTCTGCCAAACTCGGTAGTAGATCTTGTGGTAGCCTCTAATGGTGGGCATCAATAAAACAAACCAGCCTTGCCAGTCTTTTGTTTTCCAGTCAGACATATATCTGCTTTCTCCCCCTCACTACTATTTTCCTCTAAGCACCAGCTCAGCTGAGGGACTCCTGCATCACTGCTGCCAGGCTGACAGCTTTAGATGGATGTTGTGGGGCCAGTCACCCCCGAGAGCTGCCTCACTCCTCCATCATTTGGAGGTGCTCATCTATTACAACCATTTCCCTTCACATTTTCCTTCACCATTCTAACAAATTATCACCATCCCTACCAGATGCACTATATTTGCTACACATTTCTAGGTACCTCTGCTCCAAGCAGTTTTATTAGAAGCCTTTGTACCCATTAAGGCCTGGAAGGATGAGTGCCAGTGGCCTTTTGTAGGTTAATCCACAAGAGATCAAGAGAGTGCAAGGCATTCTGTCTATTCAAATTACTCATTTTACAGTATAATAGTGTGAATATTAATATTGTCCATTGAAAAAGTGTGTCAATTAGGATGCTGGCAGTTTTTTGGACCACTGCCACACAAAGTAAGCACTTGGGGGCATGTGACTATTCAAGCCCAGGTCCCAAATTGCCATTTACAACAGTGGCACACTCAGTTCAACAGCCAGATCACCAAAATAATTATCAAGGGAACAACCCACAGAGGGTTAACGTTACTCATTTTTCCTCTACTAATTTCAGTTATTCACCTTCCTAGCAAAACAGTATTTAACCAGACCACAAATAATTTGCATAGCACACACGTGCTGGTTGCTGGGAGGTTTTTAAGCAAACAGAACAAATGCCTCATTAATAACTAAGTGCCAAGAAATGCAGAAAGGATTTTGTACCAGACTACAAAAACCAAAGTAGTTCATCCTTCTGATGCTTGCCTTGGATTAAACACTATGCTCCTTTGATAAGGCTGGTTTGGACACCTGAGAAAATGGAGAAGGCAAGGTCTGCATATGTACAAGAAGGACACAGACTTGGGAGATGGTCAGAGTTCAGACACAACTTGTTTATGCAGGTAAAGCTTCCACAAGCTCAGGGAGAGGCCTGGTCACTGGTACATTAATAGCACAGAGATGATCTTAAACAGATATGATATTTCCCCCTTCCAGTTTCTGTTTCTATTTTTATCCTAAAGCATGGATGTGCAATCTTCACCGTACTCTGCTGATCTCAAGGCTAATCTTTGTTTTCTGCCAGCAAAATGAAAGGTCAGCTACAGACCAGATACCAGGAAGGCCTCCCAGATGCCTGGGTATTTATGGAGCTGATAATCTGGATGTCAGTGAGCATCCTGCCCCAGAGGAAGCAAGCAGACCTGCAGCCCAGCAGCCCTGGGCACCACTGATCACTACCAGGACACCAACACTGTTCACCCAAATGCCTGAGATTTACAAACACACTCTTTTTTCCTTTGGGATCACTCTAAGTTGGAAACACAAATCCAAATTTCCCACCTGTGAAGGCACTGCCGTGGTTATAAAGGATCAAAGTTGTTCTACTCCTCATAGAGGTTGTATCCAAAACCTGTTTTCACAAGCTGGGATGGGATTAACAAAACTTAGTGCCATCCTCTTCAGCATCTCAAAATAAGGTAATTTCGGCTCATATCCATCAGTCAAGAAATCCAGTTTCTCCACAGGACCTTCAGCAAAGCTTCCCAGCCCCATTTATGAAAGCAGAGACTTGAAAACATCTGCCAAGACACAATGACTTCATTTTTAGAAGCTCTTGGGTGCCCTGACCTGCAGTGTAAGTCAAAAAAAGAATGAGGTCTACCAGCATGGCTGCAGGTCAGGTCCCCTTTTGCCTCAGTGTAAACTAAGGCATTTAAAATTAAAGCAGACTCCTGCAAGTGAGGATGACCAGGGCCTCTGGTTTTTGCATTCCCAGGCTGACATATGGGGCTGCAGATGAGCTTTTGCATGTGCACGTACACACACAGGCCTGGGGTGAGAGAAAGGCTCAAACACAAAGAATTTCAGGCTCTTGAAGACCATCAGTTGGAGGCAGCTGCAGAAACCTTTGATAATTCCCTGGGTTACTGAGCACTTTGCTGCTTAAATCTCTCCGGGCCAGAGCTATTGCTTGTCACCCACCAAAAGCTAATCCTCTTTTTTCTGATTTCATCTCTATCTCTTCTTTCCCCCGTCTCCATATGAGTGCAAAGCACCTTTAATCTTAATTTCAGATGTACTTTTCATGATGCTGCAGATGTGTTATCTGTCACTGACAGTATTTGCCACCTCTTTCTCCTTAAAGGACACTGCTTGACCTTGTAACAGCTTCCATGCCTCCAGCTTTCGAGGCTGAGCCTTTCTATTTGAATGAATCACAAGTAATCACTTTTCTATATCCATTATTAGCAGTGAACCAGCTACCCAGAGAGCTTCTGCTTTGTTGGTTTTTTTTTCCCCCTCCAAATGCAGCATTTTTCCTGGGCAGAGACATATTATGGCAATTCAGACACTGACAACTGTGTAAATCACACCCAGGCAAAAGTTATTGATGACCTCATTCCAGTAAAGCATGAGATGATCAGGCTGCCCCACAGTATTTTGATCATCTGAGAACCCTGAAATTGAAAGTCACAGGCTCCATTTTGCTTGGAAACCTAACAAAAGGCATTAACTGTGACAAAAGGCACTTAGAACATCTCTTAAATTATCTCATTTCACACCAGCAGTAACAAATACTCATTTTCCTTTATTAACATACTCTCCTCGCCCATAACCGCTCACATTTTTCCTAATTTTGAATTAAAACACTTTCAAGTTATTGATCCCTTCTGCTGGAATTCTTTTCTCCTGCTTTTATTAGTTCTTGTGCACAGCCTAATTTGAGCAGTAAGAAGAGTGCCTCCAACACAACCACCTCTGTAGCAGACCTGTCTCCCAGGAGTCGACGTGATTAATCTCTCCCGTGCAAGACAAGTCACGTTCTGCAGCCCCAGCTCCTCCACGCTGCTGGTGTGCTCAGAATGGCACTCTCACATCTGTTATTAAATTATGTAATTACCTTATTTCTTCTCAAGTGCCTTCCCAAACAGGTTGTAGACAGCCACCAGTGAGGGAAGAAGAAAACCCAACACTGGGAGCGTTTGCTGGGGCTTTCAAGAGCATTTGCTCTTGCCTATCCCTGGATTTCTCCCCATGCCAGCTCAGCTGTGGGCTCCCACAGCCCAAGGAACATTCCCTAGCACTGGAATAGTGCTGGAGGCAGTAATTGGCAGAGGCAAAGGCACAGACTGGTGTGGCAATGCCGGGAGCTGCATCCCCTCCCCAGGGATGCAGGATGCCCCCACAGCTGGCTGGGGCTTCTTGGACCCTCACTGGCAGGCACAGCCCCCTGCCAGGGGCTCAGCCAGCTCAGGGATGGGGCTCACACTCTGCCCCCACTGTATTAAATCCATTGGTGACACGCAGAGTCCTTGCTAAACACAACCCCAGGCACTGTATCACAGGTTTAGGGCTCTTTGTAGAATAAAGACAGCGGATTTGGAGGAAGAAGGGTCATGTCAGACACATGGTGTAGCCCAAAATGGTGCTCTCTGTCAGCCCTTTGGCTAATCCCCTGCTAGGTGCCCTCTGAAGCTGCTGGCACTGCTCTGCAACCCACTTTCTGCTGTGGAACAGCATGAGAAAAGCACCACATTTCTTGGCCATGCCAAGTTTCAGCTACCATGGGCAGATGCAAACCAAACCCCCGAGAGTGCCACAAGGGAGAAGGCAGCTGGAAGATGGAGGTGGTGCTGCAGTGTTAGCCTGGATGAGCCACTGTGTTGTGCTTTCTCTGCACAAAGGTGAAGGCCAATGATTCACAGAACCCAAGTCAACCCAGGCCAAAGACAGGTGAGTGGCTCCAGAACCAGCCTGTCCCTGTCCCTCCTGAGGCTGAAAGCTGTAACCTGGCTCTCCTGTGACTGCACAAACCACCACAGCAGCACAGGTGCAAATCCATCTGCAGCCTGAGGAGCTGCTCAGCAGCCAGAGTGAAGGAACACTGTACCACATCCATGGCAGCTTTTCAAGGCTGAGCAGTGACAGACCCCAAACCCAGCTGCTCCTGTGGGGCTGAACTCCATGGACAGCATCACTGCTGGGGGACAGCCATGCCCTGGGCCACTGCCCAGCTGAGTGACCTCCCTGTGATGCCCACCACCCCCTAGCTGGCAAATCAGTGTTGATACTAAGGGCAGAGTACCTCCAAACCACACCGTGACTACCCCAACAGATGTGGGCTTTTGTCAGTTAAAAAAAAAAACTTTTAAAATACTGGAGGAGTCCTTTCTGCAGGTGTTCAGGGCCCAGCTCACTGCTGGGCTGCTGCAGGATTTTCAGCTGATGCTGAGTGTTTTCTGTGCAATCAGGACTCACCCACTGGATGCTGTCCTTCAGTGCCACAGATCCAGACTTTTCTGCATTTTGGGCAGTTTCATGACTGCAGCAAACAATGTTTCTGCAGAGTCCAAAAACGTAATTTGACATTGCGTTTCAGAAGCCTGTTTCTCTAACACAAGATTTCCATTTTCTTTGGCAAACTACCCCTCATGTTAGCCCTACTGGCATTCACATACACAATTCACAATTCATCTGGAACAGGCTATTTACAGAAATTCTGCTGAACTGGCTGTCTTTCTATTAGTTATGCAGAAAAGAAAAGGTTTGGCCTTGATCCTGGACCTGCTGAATTAAAGTGTGAAAGGGAAAATCTCTGAAGCCTAGGAATGCAAAGGCATTTCCACTGGTGCTGCCCACTTCAACTACAGCCATAATTGCTCTAAAAAAACAAGAGATTAATGACAAGCCTAGTGGAATTTGCTATTTTTCTTATGTCCTGATCACTGCTGATATTGAATTTCTACCTGTGTAAAACAAAGATGCATTTCCAGCCTTCTGTGTTGTCTTTGAGAGCTTCAAACTCTGAAGAGGGTTTTATGTCCCAAGTGGGGAGGGGGGAGGTTGGCTGGAGACTTCTGAATGCTCAGTTTAGGTACTGAATGAGGCATCTTATTCTCAAATAATGGTTTTGCTCAGGGAGAAATTGCAACACCAAGGCATAAAGACTTATAAACTGCAAGATGTGCTGGAGTGGAAACCTCTCATCTCTTCAAAAGGGGATGCAAAGCAAGAAGAAAAAAGCTAAGCTGGAAGGATGAAATGGCTCCCTGTCCACATCGCACTCTGCTGGCCCCAGAGACCAGGGCAGAAGAGATGGTGGTCTCTCCCAACACATCTGCTCACCTCTGTTTCCTTTGCCATCCAGGTTGATGTGCTCAACCTTTCCTCAGCAACAGCCACCATAAGTTTGGGGCTTTTTAAACGTAAATCAACACTGCCACACAAGACACTCACCTGAATGCAGGCAAAAAACCTCACCAGCCCAATGCCCTGGTCATTACACCATCATCAGGAAAGTTAAGGACAGGGAGGAGAGGCCTTGGAATGAATCCCTAGCTTTCCCTTCCAGCCCTTCATCTGGCTTACTACTACTTACCATGGCAGCAGGGGCTCTGGAGGAGCAGCTCAACTGAGACATCACTGTCAGAGACTCCCACACCATCCCAAACTTGAGGCCCCCACCAGGAATCCCTGCAGACCCCAAGACTGTTGTCCAGATGGAGGAACCACCCTGAAGTTCACACACCAACAGTTACTCCAAGGAAAACACAATACCAACCTGTGAGGCACGAATCACACCTTTTAACTAGCAATAAGGAAGCCATGAGTTAATATTCTTTAATGTAACTGTTCTACAATATAATCCTGACCTCATTTGCTCTAGATACCATGCAGGCAAACATAAAATACATTTCTTCACAGTGACCCTGTTAATAACCATTTCTCAAGGGAGCAGAAGAATTGTAAGGAGCCAACTCCACTTGTCTATTTATTATAAACCAGACTTATTGAAACAATATCCCCACTCAGCACTAACTGGGAAAAAATGCTTACATCAAGCTAAGGCCACATCCACTGAAATGAGGTGAGATGGGACCATCATCTGTCCTGTGCAGCCCAGGTGGAGCATCTCAAGTGACAGCAGCACATCACACTGATGGTCTTGCCCAGCCAAGGTGCTTCTGCCTCTCCAACTTAGTGCCCATGAAGAGCTAACAAAGCCAGCACAACTTCCAGGCCTGTGGGCAGCTTTGTAAAATTAACTACAGGCATCTGATACCCAATTCTGTCCTTTACAAAACTCTCCCCTTCCATGGCTCCCATTTTTGAACAGAATGGGCTGGATTATCTCCCTGTCCCTTTTTGTCCCTTCATGCCCAGGTCACTTCAAGTATCATTCATTATCAGTGGGTTAAAAAAGAAAAGGCAGGTAAAAGGCTATTCTTTTTGGAACCTCCCTGCCAGGAGTCACAAACACCCCTGTAAATACTAGAAACTGGAGCAAAGCAGCCTCCCTTCCACTCTGAGGTGCTCCTCCTGCTGATGCTGCTGTGACTCTTGCTGAAATCCCCCAAACACACAAAGGAAGCAGCACAACAACCCAGGAGGTTCCTACAGCCCCCAGGTCCAACCACCACAGTAAATCAGAGATTCACACCAAGAGAAAGCCCACCAGCCCCAATCCAACACTTAAATTTCTCATCCTCCTGCAGACCTGTGGGCCACTTCTGAATCTCCTGGATGCCTCCCATCACAACCTCTCTGCTGGGAAAACCAAGACACATGAAAAAGGAGCATTTACCAACTCTTCCTTAAGAGCACTGCCCTGCTCCAGTGGAGAGCAAAAGAAACCCTGGGGAGGGAAGTGTGAGAATATCAGCACTCACTGGGACATCAGGGCACTGGTCTGTAGGCCAGCCCAAGGCAGAGCACATGGATTGGGATGCTCCACACCCAAGGGTGGGCACTGGGCACAGGAGGAGGTGTCTGTGGCACCTGACAGGACTCTCTGGGCTGGACCACCACAGCTCCTGCTAACAAAGGCTCAGGATCACCCCTCTCCAGCTGATTGCAGCCCAAACTGACCTCCTTCCCAGCCACCTACCTGAGCTGAGATGAGCTGGAAACAAGGGGATGTGAGGATGGAGCTGGGCTCCTAGCCACACACTTCCTTGTGCACATTTCAGCACAAGAATTTAAGACATCTAAAGATGCANAATTATGCCAACCTGCCATTCTTATGCAAGAAGAGGAAAAAATCCCACCACATTTGGAAGCAGGCTGTGTTTGCTTGGCACTTTCCATCTTTAGGTAATTAGTGTAAAGGGCTTCCCAGGTAAACCTAAGAATAAACAGCAGATTTCAAGAGAGACACCATTCTCTCTGCAGTGAGCCTTCAAAGCACAACCAGGAGAAGCTGCAGAGCTCCAGCCAGCTCCCTGCAGGCATCTCTTGCCTCCACATCCACAGGGTCAGCCACGAGTCGAGCTGCATCAAAATTTGGAACGGCACAAAAAAATGACAGGCAAGGACCGCCTCTGAACACAAACACCACAGAATTCTCAAAAGCTTCAATCCACAGCCTGCTGCTCCTCCCATCCCCTCCTCTAAGCTTTCTAAAAAGTGCCTTCCTAGCTGAGAGTGGCACCTTCAGAGCTGGGAGGAACAAAACACCTCCCAGCTCCAAACCTACTTTTCAGTGCTTCTCCCGGTTGTTTTCCTCAGCTGACCTAGTAGCAGCTGCTCTACTTGCTCCTCTGGGAATCAGCCTGGCTCCCAGCCTTTTGTTTCCAAAATGCTGGTGCAGGGGCACCTGGCCTCTCCATGGCCTCAGAGGTGGATTTCCAATGCTGGTACCACCCAGCAGCGCCCAGCTCTGCCCCCCCAGAGCATCCCAGCACTGCTCTGTTTCTGATTATATCAGAAAAGGGGTAAGAACAGGGATGGGAATGGAAAGATGGGAAAAGAGTTGTTTAGCAAAGGTCACTGGAGAAATCCATAGCAGTGAGGACCTGGCCACCAGCTCCCTGTGCACTGGTCCAGGCTCCAATTCATTAGAAAAGCCTGTTACTTCTTAAATACAATATCCAAATTTTACAACTGCAAAACACAGCAGGTAGCAGCTTCTGCTGAGAGCAAGAAGCTCCTCACCTGTGCCCTGCAGTCCAGGGTAACCATTAGAGGGATATAACCTAAGAGCAAATGTTCCTTGTAAGCCACCCCAGCCTTACAGCACCCACACCTCACCCACCAGCCTCAGCCACACCCTTGTAAAACACTGCTGGGGAGATACTACAGCGAGCAGAGCCACGGGAGCCTCGGCAGACAAGAAGCCACCCCTCCCAAAACAGAGAGTGATGCTTTCACATGCAATAACCCCAATTCTGAAAGCTGGCTCTCTCCTAAACACCTCCCCCACGCTGCACCCCCAGCTCTCACTTTCAGTGTCCTCACAAAAGATCTGAGAAACAATAAGTGAGCTCCCAGCCATTCCTCTGGACAGGAGAATGTGGCACTGGACAGGGTGCCTGCTCCCATTATCTGCAAAGCAGCTGCTTGCACCTTCTAATGCCCAACAAGTCAAGGAGAGGGCTCTCCCTCTGTCCCTGTCCATGCCTGGCACCCACACAAAGGGCACTGCCAGACCCACCACCACACTGCCCATGCTTTGCAGTGCCACTGACTTTACTTGGCATCTTCAAAAGCAGCTTTTTTAACCCTAAGACACTGGAGGTATTTTTTTGTCCTGCAAAACTGTGCAGTATTTACAGAATCAGAGCATCCAGCAATGCAAGGGAGACTGGACAAATGTCACTCCACAGACACATCAGTCTGCTCCTGACCTTCACCCTGCCCTTTCCCTTCACAAACTCGGCAGGGAGGGAAAGGGAACAGAGATTTAAAGGGAGGCAATACAGAAACATTTTTAATCACCTTTCATAACCTGCATTCTCTAGGACTGAAAAAGCACCTTTCCCTTCCATTATTCAGAAAGCAGCGAAGCTAATGTGACATATTGGTGTGTAGGTGTGTGGGGGCTGGTTTCTTGGGAGGGGAGGGAGGGCTGAGGGCTCGCTCTGTGTTTCAGAGAAATGAAGCAGCACAAGATGTACCAGTTGCTCTGGTAACAAAGCTTTTGCCTCTTTTTTTTTTTTTTTTTTTTTTTTTTTTTTTTTTTTTTTTTTT
>VZRX01001005.1:138208-170376 GCA_013398075.1 Notiomystis cincta
TTATAAAGATTTTTTTCCTTTTTTTTTTTTTTTTTTTTTTTTTTTTTTTTTTTTTTTGGTAAGAATGAAGCATCATTTTAAGCATTTTTCAGTTCAGACTTCCTTGCCTGCATGGCAAAAACAAATCTGTGTTTCAGAAACACACACACTCCATTTGAGTCAGCACGGGAAGGACCTTCTCCTCCAGAGCTACTATAACATCGTGGGGAAGCTGATAAATCGAGGTCGCTCGTTTTCCTTCTGATACGGCTACAGGAGCTTTCACACACCAGTACTCCAGCCCAGCCCCTCCCTGCAACCCAGTAAAAGCTGATAAAAACCCAGCTGATAAAAGCCCAGCATCTCCTGTGAGCTGGTGCCTGTGGAAGCAGTGGAGACCCCAGCCCCACAGGGCAGCACCACCATCCTCCCAGCCAGCACACGGAGCCATCCCAGCAGAAACAATGGCTTAATATTTAATACTGGGCTTGTAATACAGAGGGATTATAAAGCAGCTTGTAAATCTTGTAAATCCATTCACACTCACACAGACCATCTCTGACCCTGAAGGTGACGAGTGGCAGTGCCTGGCCACAAGGGTCTGAGTCTGGGTGTGGATGTGAGCGGTCCAGCCAACACCAAAACCATGCCAGTGGAAGGAAGAGCCTGGGAAAGGGCAGGGTGGGCAGACACAAAGGGCTTCCCTGCCTCAGTCCCCTGGAGCAGGCTCTTAGTGCAGCACTAAACCATGGGGAAAGCCAGGAAGCCTCCCAAAGCAGAGGGACCAGGCCCTTATGTACAGTGACCATCAGAGCAGGAGGAAGGATGGCTACACACATTCACACACCTGTGGTTACACTCAGCCTGCCCTGCCCTGCAGCAAAAGCAACCTCTGAAGAGCTTGAAAACACAAAAAAGGACCCAAAGCTGAGGATACAACATCAGAACCACCAATATGGCTCAAGTCACACCCAGCCTCACAAGATCACAGTTCATTTTTTAAACATGAAGGTGGGAAAAGAGAAATGCTCACAGTGCACCTTCAAATGAAATATCTGGCTGTCTAGGGTTAGAGCTGCTTGTTTAGACTGCAAGATGATGGGGCTCTGAAATCCTTCAGCAGCCTGTGAATGGGGGCACCAGCTGTCCTTGGTGTGCTCAGGACTCAGCATCCAGCACTGCAGGCCAGGTGTTGGGACAAGGGTGGCTGGCAGCACGACCTGGTCTGCAGGCACTGGTGTGCACACGTTCAGTCTGGCTTCTCAAGCAAGGCACAGCAGTCAGTCTGCAGCTATAAAAGCTGGGTATGTAAATTACAGTTAATTCTTTACAGCAACAATCCCCAGGAAATATTAATTGTGTGCAGCATGGTAGCTTCTTCCACATGGGTAAAGCAACGGTGATTAATTATCGAGCTATTGACCATCAGCCTTTCAGAAAGGAAGACAATAAACCAACTGATGATTAAAAACAATTACTGTCATTCTTGACTCAGGCTAATTATCTGAACTCCTAATAATGACCCAGGAACCTGGAGAGTTTCTGTTCTCACCAGGGCCCAGCACTTGATCATCAGCAGCTAGACTGAGAGAGATGTCAGGCAAGTTAAACACGGCACAGACCCCACCCTATTTTCTCATATCCACCCTCAAAAATAAGTTAAAGCGAAAAGAAGTCTTCTAAAAGCCTTTCTTTAGGATATTTATCTGCTGCCTGCACTGGTGGAATGCCTGGGGATGCCAGAAAGAAGGATGTCACTGGACATGGAGTGCACAAACAGCCCCCAGGAGCACAGGACACACATTATCCCTCCTCCTCTGGCATCTGCAAACTCTGGAACATTATCAAACACAGTCTTGTGCCTGGGACATTCCCACAGGTTTGTCTCAGAGACCAAATTGTCCCAGCAGTCCTGCTGTTCCCAGCTCTCCAGCAACAGGTGACCTCGGATTTCAAATACTTTATTTACTTTCTAATATCCACATACCTCAACATCTCCATCTACCAGGTCAAACCTGGGCATTTGCCTCCAGGCGGATCACCCCTGGCTTCTGCAAATACCATCTGGGCAATAAAAAAGTCCTGAGTAAAGACCTTGGGACATATTTCTTCAACCTTTTCTCATGTGTATTGTACCCCAGACAGACACACAGACTCAGTACAACAAAGAGCAATTGCAGAAGCCTTCTCTTCCAACAGCTGCCTCACTTGGGCTGGCGTGGACATGGACTGAGGGCAGCCAGGAACCTGCAGAGGTGCTCCACGTGCCCTGGGGTGGCTCCTGGGGGTGATTCTGCTACCCTGCCCCATCACATGGCCATGGTAAAGGAGCTCCTTGGAGGCCCCAGCTGACAGTGGTGGCACGTGGATCCCACACGCTCTAAATTAGAGCACACGCTACTGCTGCGTAATAGCTCGGTGATTATATGGCATTTACCAGATAATTAAACAATCAATGGTTATTGTGCAGTTACAGAGGTGCCCACATACTCTATCTTGTACCCTGTAAAATAAAACCTTGCTGGAGCTGTAAATGGAGAGCCACATCCCCAGGGCACAAGGCAAAGCAGCACTTGGCTTTAATGACTGCTGTCCTGCTGGTACAGTTCGGAAAGAAGCACGTGAGTATCTAATCTCATCACCATTTACTTCAATGTTGTAATATAAACAAGATGAGAGGTACAAAGGTTACCATCTGATCTATTTCCTTATTTTTTTTCTCACTGCTGAGAAGGTTTGCATCAAAGTCCTGCTTGGCTGACACCATCCATGGGGCACTGCCTGAATGGCCATGGCTAAGCCCATTAAAACACTGGGGGATTGCTCTGGTAAACCACTGCATGTGTCCCCCAGCTTTGCACCCATCTATTGGACAGGTATTTCTGAGTAGCCCAGTGTCCTTTTACTTTGAACCCATGTGTTTATTGATGCTGGACACCCCACTGACTGTGGCCCTGATCTATCCAGGCAATCTAAGCACATACAGTATTTTAAGGAGTATTTGTTTGCTCTCATGCAGAGTAGGAATAAACAGTAATAATAATGTTCTGGGACATAAAAGCAGCATTTCCTCAGTTTAGATAATGCTCTGAAGGGTCTTAGTGAGTTTTGTGTTTGGAGCTGCTTGCAGCCATCAGCTAAAACCCAGTGAAGCAAAGGTTCAATTCCCCAAGTCCAACTCATTATATTCCTGATAGTAATTTCCTTAAGCACCTATAACAAAAATAAAATCCAAGGACACAAAAATTCACTACTGCAACAATGTCTGGCATAGAAGCTAGCAACTTTCTCAGTCTTTCATCAAAACCAGTTTACAGTCTGTAACATTAGATGCAGGATTATTAGAAAATAAAGAAAAGCTTCCGATTCAATTAGAGAGATAAATCATCACCAGTGCAGTCCCTCATTAAAATAAAAATCGAGCTATTCACAAGAGATTGTTAAGCAGTGAACAAGGAATGTTATTTCTCTCTGCATTTTTCCAAAGCAAAGATCTTGTGGTTGGGGTTAGAGAAGTGAGAGCAGAGCAGTGCCCAAGGGTTCCTGCAGTGCCCAAGCGTCACTGGGGTATGGCCAGAGCTGGGAAGAACCAAAAGGGCATTTTAACCTGCTGTCCTGAGCAAAGAAGGACCTTTACCTGAAAATACAGAGGTCAAACTGAACCAGTTGCCTTTGCCTCGAGCACAAGGCTCAGAGAACAAGGCTTTGATTCACAGAAGCACTGTGAACCACCTGAAAGGGATCTTCAAACCATGACCTAGAAAGCAGGATCAAAGCAGCAGCAGCTGCATCCTGGTGCACATGCTCTGGCAGTGGGTGCCCTCCTTCTGGGAGCTCTCAAGGTGCACCAGGCTTGACTCTCCTCCTACGAGCAGGGAGAAAGGCATGTGCTGTGCCAGGGGCTCCCCAACCTCTCCAAGGCAGCAGATGCTGAAGCTGGCTCCATGAATTCCTGCTCTCTGAGGGCTCCTGTTACTGCAGTACACCCAGACACTTCTCAGGCTCCTCAGCCTGCTGGGCTGTGAGATTGTTTAGCTGTCAGAACAATATAACCAAGCTCTTTACCCCATGGGATCAATGGGAAGTTTGCAGCTTGCCCATTTTCCCCCCAGGTGCTGGGCAGGCCAGCTGGTTACCACCAGGACACCTGTAGTCTCCAGAACACCATGCAGCACTGTTAGACCTGGCTGCTATATCAGATTTTCTAAGGGAAACATCAGGGCTACAGCCCTGTTCTGGCACTCTTGCAGCACAGACATAAAATGTTATCCCCTGCCTGGAATAAACATCTCACTTCTGCCTCTTCCCAACAGAAAAGTTGCTTTTCTTGCTTCAGAGAGGGATGAGCTATGAGAAGGGGAGGTGATGCTCACCAGGTGACTGCTCCTGGTTGAGAGCACAGGGGTTGGACTCAGAGCTCAGGCTGGCAGCCAGCACCAGAACCTAAAACCACAACCAGAGGCACACACAGCCTCCAGGAGGGCAGCAATGGTGCACCTCAGGTAACACAGCACAGAGGGGTGGGTCAGCACCCCGGCAGGGATTTGACACATGTGTAGGTGTGGCACTTAGGGACATGGTTTAGTGGTGGGCTTGGCAATGCTGGGTTACTGTCTGGACTCAAAAAGACCTTTTCCAAACTAAATTATTCTATGAACAGCCCAGCCCTGCCTGAGAGGGATTTGGAAATGGCAGTGGAACAACCATCTAATTACAGAGGACACTGCTCCTAGGTATGGATCACTTCTAAGGGCTGATTTAGAATGGAGACAGAAGGTCTGTGTGTCTTGAAAGTTGATCCATTTGTTTTGCTGCAAGAGATAAATACAGCGGTGGTATCTGGAGAAAAAGAATCACAGAGATCTTATTTCCACACTGGGTTTTAGGGTGGGACACCATAAACAGTTATGTATGTTTTATATCAAAGTCTCCTTTTGTTTACAGAGCATGTGCTACTCCAGGACTCCAGTCTAAGGGAGCTGTGAAGTCAGGCTTAGCCTCAGCTCATACCTCAATACTTACTAATTTGGTTTGGACAGCAACGTTTTCCCCTCCACCCCCGTCCCCATCCCGTCTGGCACCGGCACCACGTGAATCACACCGAGGACAATCCGGTTACTCCAGCGAGTCAAAAACAGTTAGGAGGAGGATTTTCCCCTTGTACAGCACAGGAAAAAGGAACACAGAAACGTTCAGCCTACACTTGGGACATTTCTGGGTGGTTTTTTTTTTCCCTTTGAGGTAACACACAGAAAGAATCGAACCCAGCAAGAGGAAACCTGATCAGCTGAGCCACACAACCAGCAGCACCAGCTTATTTCCCTTTTCTGCTCTCCACAAAAACAGAATGCTTTGAAAAGGCTGTTACAGGCACATAGTTTCCACGGATTGTTAGAAATATGAACCAGTTAAAATTAGGTCACCTTCCACCCTAATTTTAGCAGCTGAAAAGAAAAACAGTTCAGAAGGGAGCTCCCGTGGCAGGGAGCACATGGTGGGAAAACAATGAATGCCAGAGGGGAAGGATCCCTGGAATATAACCTTGGTAACAGAACAGCTTTGGGGTGGGGTGGTTTTTCCTTTGTTTTTGTTATTTTTTAAAAAAATCTGTTCCAGTTCAAAAATTCACACATTTAAAACTCCAGAAGTTCCAGTTCATCTTCGGTTCACTTCAGTCCCTTGATCCTTCTACTGATGGGATTAGTCTACAGCAGCAGGAGGATGAGGGAACTTTGGCTCTTTAAACACCACTCTGTTCAGCAGGGGCAGCTCACTGTCTTTTAGAGCACGACAGGCAAGAGCTGTGTCTCCAAAACCACAGAGTAGGAGCACATGAGTATATTCCTTTCTACAGTCAGAAGGAAACACGGGCATGACGGGTAAACAGGATCTCTGTGTGCCCACACACGCATGAGTACACGTGTATACAGCACTTGTGCCCACACACACAGGAGTTTCTTGGAGAATGAGGCCCAGGGGAGGTACTGACTCCCAGCAGAACCAAAACAGTTGGCAAATCATTCATGCAACCATGACAAGAAACATCTCCCCACCATATATAACCACAGATAACCCCAGACCTTGAAATAATTCAATCCCACCCCAAATGCACAAGAATCACCCATAAAAAGACCCCAACAAGATGACAAAATCTGGAAATCCCCCAAGCTAAGATGTGTTTGGGACAGGGGATATAATATAGCAGAGGTGGGCACGTTCAATATTCTTGCAAAGAAGTTCATGCTTTTAAAGTCCTGCTCTCCACAGTCCCTTCCCTGTTCTCATCTGGAATGCTGCTTCTAGGTGTTTAGAAAAATGTAAAGCAATCCTACTGACTGTAACAGGCACTTTAATAAAAACATTCTAATAGTGGTTTTAATCCTGTAGCAGGCTCCTGCCAGTGGAAAGGACAGCAGCCAGCCTGTGTGCAAGCAGAGCATTAGACTGTAGCAAACTCATTTGGCAGCCTATTGCAGCTGTAAACTCAGCTCTTAGAAGAGATCAAGATTTAGCTATTAAAGCACAGACTTCTCACTCCCTCCTCATCATCTAATCAATAAAAAGCAACTGTGGGTAAAGGGGAAAAAAAAAAGCAATTCATTTTCTTGTGACAGTTTCAGAACTAATGTGAATTGCTTATTGTAAGAGCTCTGTGTGCTACACAGTACTTGCACACGAGGCCAAAAGGGCAGAGTTCAGCAAGGCTCCTTGTCAGGTTTGAAATGGTCAAAGCCTGGTCAAGGTGAGGGGATGTTCAGCACACAGCCAAGGCCAACAGGATCACTTCAGCTGGAGCCCTTACCTTATAGACCTGCCCGTAGGTACCATTGCCAACGAGCTCTACCAATTCAAAGATGCCTGCAGGATCCTAGGAGGAAAGAAAAAGAATATTAAATAAGCAATATTTTAGACTTCTGAAAAAATAAACATTCAATGAAGATCAGCATTCTCTGACAAAGGCTTTGAAGGGTTTAAGGTTTTCAGGCAGACCAGGGATGGGAATTACAATGAGCAGAAGCCTGGCACTGTCCTGGTGATGGCCCTGTGTGGGCAGCCCCAGCACTCCGGGCAGCACAGACCTGCCCAGTGCTGCCCACCTCCAGCACCTGGGCTGGGAGATGCCAGGAAAGTGCCTGTGAGTGAGCATCCATCTGTTTGACTGTCATCTGCTTGATGTATGAACACCCAGTGTATGCTTTAAATGCAATGGCAAACATTTGCTACTAAAACTTAGATTTTCTTATGCATCAGCTTTGGAAGAAAACAAGCTAACTGGCAAGATGTCAGTCTGGGGCTCAAAGCAGGGGTTTCCAGGTCTGTTCCTGAGGTCAGCAGCATTAGTGTTGCTTGGTTTAAAGGTCCTTTTTGGTTTGCATACTGGCTGTTGATATCCTGGTTTGTCAGTTGAGATGAGCAGATCCAAGGCAATGCTATATGAGGACACAATATGAGGGTGGCAACAAAGCACCAAACCCTGTCCCCAGATCCCTCTGCACTTGGCATGTGCTCAGCCAGGGGAAGTGCAGTCACACACACATCTGCACCCACCAGCACAGTCCAAAGACAACAGGAGCAGTGAGGTATGAGGGAGGTGGGGAAAGAAGGGAAGGAAGAATAACCAGCACTGCTATTTTCTCCTCTTGGTGGGTTTTCCCCTTCCAGAATCTTTATTTATACTCTCCTGCTCCTCCTCCTTTTCCTGTACACATCACTCCAATTTTGGAGAGCACAATCCCCCCTGGAAGCTGGCAGATGTGGAGGCATCCTGACATCCCTGGGGTCTGTGTGTCCCTGAGCCCACCCAGCCAAGGGGTGACTTGCCTCCCACACCATCACCCATCCTCATCCTCCCTGCTGGGTTTTGAGTCACTTGAGCTGTTGGGTGACTTGGCATCCCAGCGAGCCCAGGGATCCCAGCTGCAATCTGAGGGGATGCAGAGAGGTCAGTTACCAGCTCTGACAGGCCAAGGAGGATCAGCCAGCAGCACTCCTGAGGCAGGAGGAGATGGACACCCACCATCCCATTACACACACAGAGGTTTCATTCATTACAAAGCCGCATGAACTCAAGATGCTTCTGGGTCCAAAAGTCAAACACTGCATCTTTGTGAGCAGCTGAGAAGTAAGGTTCATCCAGTAATAATGCCACAAAAGTAAATGAATCTCAGTCCTGACATGGCTGGGGCAGCTTTCCACCCAGCCAGGAACATGTGCTGCCATGGAGTGGCAGGGGTTCAGCACAGGGTGACAGGGTGACAGCAACCCCTCTGATCATTCAGAAATGCCACATCCCCCTTCTGCCTGTTCCTCCATCACAGCTTCCTCAGGCTGCCAGGGAAGCCCCAGGGTACTCCAGAGTGGAAACCTCACTCAGATTTCAGTGGGACAATGTGCAGCAAAGGGCAGGGAAGCTGTGCTGGAGGAGGCTCAGAGACCACCGAGGACACATCCACCCTGGTGCAAACACACCTGCATCTGGGCACTTGGGCTGGACATGAGTGAAGCTGCAGCACAAAACAGGTTTCCAGCATGCAGCATCCCAGCTGGGTGTGGATAGCCTGTGGGGTTTTGCTGCCTTGGTACCAGGCAGGGAAATGCCAGGAATGGATGGGAAAGGGAACCGACACCGGGTTTCCACACCGGGTGAGGAGGCGGGGAGGGGGAAACATGGCAGCAGCTGCTGTTTATTTTTTGAGTTTCTTTCCTAAGGGTTGTTTCTCTGCAGTGCTGAAACAACTCTGAAAGAGGCTTTTCCAGTGCTACAAGTATATCTATTTTTGAATATTCACTAGGAGATTAAGGCAGAAGAAAGCCGTGCCTAGGGCATATGCTTAGGAGGTTTGGAGAAACATCCAGGGATGCAGCTGGCCATCTCTGATAAAAAGAACTTCTTTTTGCAATATGTTTTCCAACCTCTTTCCAAAAATTCTCAAGCTAAAGAGTACCCCATCCCACCATCCCAGGCTCACTGCTCCAACGTGTGCAAATCTCACACCTGTAGCTCCAACAGGTTGGCCTGAGTCCATCCATCACTTGTTTGCAGACCTGCCAGCCCCACACCTGCCCCTGCTGCCACTGTGCCCAGGGCAGCTTTGTGCCAGCCAGGGGCAGCTCTGTGCCAGGAGGGCTTTCCCCCATCACTCCCCTCACCCAAACCTTCTGCTCCAGCTCCCACCAGCCAGGCAGTTTCTCTGCTGCAATGTCCCCTCTCCACCCTGTTTCCTCCCTGCATTTTTCCAGAAGCATTGCCAAGGTAACTGGGCATCTCTCAGCACAGCCAGGAGTGACACTGCTCCCCTGACTGCTGCCACAGGCAGCTCCACCCCAGTGTGTTGGCTGTGCTGAGAACACCAGCGCTGTCAGGGAGCAGAGGGGGCTGATCTCTCCTCCCAGACACGCTGCCCCTCCTCAGCCTGCCTTCTTCCCATGCAGCAGGCAGTCAAAGGCAAAAAGGCTTCTCCCCAAGAGACACCATGAGAACCCAGGAATAATATGGTATTAATGGCCTTTCCAGAAAACACACAGCAAAGGATGGGGCGGGAAAGGAAAAAGAACCCTGATTTCCCCTGGACAGATTCATGCACAGAAAAGAGATTTGCATCTTAATGGCTGCTGGGGAATAGGCTGTCCCTGGTAGCAGGGGCACATCCTGCACATCCCACCAAGGCCCTGCTGAGATGCTTCAGGAGGTACCAGGGAGCAGCGACAGCAGCTCGGGCGGGCTGGAGCGGGCAGCGAGGGGGAACAGAGAGGCACACAGCATGGGTGATGTTAGCCAGGGGAAAACGAAATCACCCTGCAGAGCCCCAACCAGGACCAATCCAGGCCAAGCAGGGAATAATCTCAGACCAAATATAGCCTGTGCTGCAGATGAGGGCTCACAGCAGCGCTGGGCTGCACTCGGCTGGGGGCGGCTGCAAAGCTCATCCCTCACGGCTGCTTCCAGCCTGGCACCTTCTGCTGAAGCCCTCTCCTCCATCCAGGAGGGACACACACATGATAAGGCTGCTGCAGCCCCCTTTTCCCACACCCCAGAATGCTTTCACAAGAACTGTTGTATTTCTTGTAACTGAAAACATCTGCATTGAATAACAAACCCACAAATAAAAAGGGGAACAATGAGGTGAGCTGTTAGTTTAGGCAAAGGTGCATCATTTAAAATGGGGGGGAGAGAGACAGCATTTAAGAAAACCCACAAATAATTTTCAGCTCTAGGTTAGCTTCACTCTAACTAGAAAAGGATTTGTACAGCTGTAATAGCACCAGGACTTCACCAAGAGTCCTTGAACTAAGGTAGGGTTCCTCTCTCCTCCCTGCTACTCAGAAATTGTACCAGGAGACACAGGACCAAACCCAGGCACTCCATAAGGTAACAAAACACACAATAGGACTTTTCAGCTGCTCGTGGGATGGGAAATGTTTCACAGAGTAGCACCTGTGGCAAGGGCTGTGCTGATCCAGTGTTCCTCCAGGCAGAGATGGGCTGGGACCTGAGCTCTCTTGTACCAGGACATGGCACAGCTAAAGCCAGGAAAGACCCAAATTCAAGGGGGAAATTGTTATGTTTCTACTAATCTCTCAGGAAAATCAGTGGTACTAAAGTTTCAGTGGCTAAAACCAGTCTGAGAAACAGAAAAATGCACAGGCATCATCCTTTCCAGCAATGTCATGGGTAAGGAAAAAAAAGTCCACTTTATTTCAATAAACAGAGTATTTGAAACTGGTGCATTATCAGAAAAGGGACTTCTGTGTGTGCATGATAAAGCAGGATGTATTCAAATTTCAGCAACAGGCCTCCTTTTCAGAACAGGCCTCCTAATCTCCAACTTATCAGCGTGGAGCACGCAGTGGGGCTCGTGGGTTCCTGGTTAAAACTGCTCCCTTCTGCCTAACCCAGAGCCCACAGAACTAAAGCTGAAAGATGTCCTTAAGGCCTACACCATGATGTCTCAACAAGTCCAAGGCACAAAAGAGCCAACACTTTGCTCGAGGAGACTGTTCAGAGAACAATTTCATCACCCAGGGCTAAGCCACCTAAGGGCCAAGGGCTGCAGCTGTGTGTCAGTGCTGGCTATGGTGACCACTGAGTGGGCACACCACAAGTTAGCCACCTTTAAATATGGCCATGCAGGTGTCCATAAGCACAAGAAATATTTATACACAGGCTGTACACCAAATCTGCTTGTTTTGTTTGAAGGAGACTCGTTTTTCTCCCTTCTAGCCCACACAAAAGGGATGTAACAGGAAGGGTTACATGAGGAGACAGCGGAAATATGCTCAGGAGAGGGGAACCCAGGGGCACACCAATTAAACCACGATTGCTGTGGATGCACAGAAGGGGAAATCAGAGATTGGAGCCTCTGTAATCATTGCACACTTACTCCCCCAATTCTAGCAGCTAATGACAACTTCCAGCCAAAAATCATGGAGCTACCCAGTCATTAAGCAAATGTTACAACCGTGGAGAAGGAAAAAACACTGTGTAACCAGAGGCAGCGCAGTCACGGGTCAGTAACAGAGGAGTGTCCCCAGGCACCAAGCAGCTAAAGCAGCTCCTTGGCATCAGAAGAGTTTTTTTTAATCTCCACCAAGATATAAAGCCTGTGCAACTAATGTTCCCAAGCATCAGGATACTGTGAGCCTCTGCTTTATATCCCTATAATAAAACAGCCTCAACAGGAGACCCCATAAAACTCAAAGCAGGCTACAAAGCCATTTACTCATCACTTTCAACACAAGACTCAGGGATCTCTGTCTGTGTGCAGGTCACTGCACATAGACAAGTCCTGGCAGTCACAAGGAGAAATTTTGGCACTGGGAAGCACCAGGGGGTTGTTCTTCCCAAAAAGTAGGCTCTTGTAAACTAATGGCAATGCCATGGCACCCAGACAGCCCAGGAAAGCTGTAACCCCACTGGGCATCACACAGCTTGGCATGGCAGCACTCTCAACCCAAGTGGTTGTCTTGTGGTGTCAACTGCCTGGAGAAAGCCAAGTCTTCCAATCCTACCAAGCTCCAACCAGAAGTGGAAGATCATTCATTCAGAACATGAGAAAGGTTTTGCAAGGAATGCAGGAGAGACAGGAAAGCCTTTCAGCAGTAGAGTTCAATAGGCAAAACTGTCACCAGGGTAATACTTGTGATTATGCAAGGAACAAGCACAAGGATGAAGCCTTTGGTTCTCTCACTCTACACCTGCCCAGATTTCATTTCCCCAAGGCCAAATGCCCAGGCTGGACCATACTCTGTAGAGGCACCTCTCATGCCAGCAAGAAGTTCTAGAAGCTCTGTAAACAGCCATAAACCTCCCAGGCATCAGGACCTCAAGCTCTACAATGTCCCTGCTATTCCTCCTGAAGGCATGTAAGTTCACCCATTTTGCAATACTTTCTGCACTGGCTTCTACAGCAGGAACTGAAGCACTTACACAGTTTGACAAAACAAGGTCTGGATCACCTTGGGGAAGTTACCCCAAATGACATGCAGCTCAGAGAAAAAGAGAGGGGTTTGAAGAGCACTTGAAGACACAGCTGCTTTTTAGTAATCAGCTGGCTGTCTCCATCTCCAAGGCACTTCTAGTTAACAGCCCTGTGAGTAAAATGAAGATGGACTGCACAAGCCAGGAGAGGATTGTTAATATAGCTGCTGACAGGAGCAGCAGAAAGGCAGAGGCCAAGGCAACAAAATACTGATTGAGTTACTGGGAACTTTCTAAAAAAAGAGGCTGGGAGATGACTTTTTCAAGTTTCAATCACACAGACATAGCCCTAAGCCTGCCCATTAATTAAAGCAGTGCAAAAAAACCTCAAAAGGCTGCACAGGTATTTCTGAGATAAAAGCCAAGCAATGAAGCAGAACCATGCTGGACTACTGATGCTATTCAGCCCTCACAGGGACTGCTTAATCTCACACCTTCTCCTGCTTGCCTTGGTACCCTCCCCTCCTTCGCCCACCCATCCAGAGACTCACAAAACAAGCTATCATCAATGGCATCTACCACTGCACCTCCTGCCTACTCAAGCAATACAAGCTGCTCTACTTGGAAGAGTAATAATGAACTCCCCAAGGGCTTTGTTTTCATTTCGAAGAAGCAGTTTGTCCTCCCTCACCCCCAAACACCCAGCTCTGTAACTTAAAAGAAGATGTTAGTCAAGAAGCAGCATTACTACACAGTGTAAGAAAAACTGCTCTCAAGGCTAAGTGATTAACAGAAGAAAAATTTCTTGCCTGGACAGCTGAGAAGCCTGTTTACAAATCCATTTGAACCACTCCTCTGCAGCATCTCACCAGGAGATGCTTTTCCAGGCCCTACTGAGAGCTACATCTGTGCCCTGTCCACTCCCTCTTCCTAAACCATAAATCCACCCTCCCCGGTCTCCAGCTCTCTCCTCCCCAGCTTCTCACTGCAATAAAGTCCCAGTCACCATGTGAGCATCTCTTTCCTTTCCAGAATGTTAAGACCTGCCAATAGCTGGCAGTAGCAAAATTAAATAAGAACTAATCACCACACTGGGCTTTTCAGTCAATAAAACTGTATTACTTCTTCAACTATTACCTGTTCAATTTAGAATTTAAGTGTGGATTTGCAGCCCTCAGCCAGCAAAGGAATAGCCAACACCAGTGCTAAGGGAAGAAAAACACAAAATCCCCTATGAACATACACAGTTCATTCCCACTTGGTCCTGCAGGAGCCAAGCCACTGAAGCTACAATAAACTGAGTATTCCAGATTTTCTGCTCACAGAGTCACACTTGCACACACAAAATTAGAGTTCTTCTGACCTAGTTTCTCCTTTCTAGCATGTCAAAAGAAAAAGCAGCCGTTCTGTACCCTCTCCACAAATATGAAATGTGGGAGCTCCAAGCCTGTAAGGAACACACATACTGACCTAGAAAAAAAAATGGTTTTCTCCAGTCAAAACCATGCACTGCAAATGGTGGGTCCCACAGCCCAAGATGCACTAGTGAGACCAGGAGAGGACAATGAAAACATGTCTAAAATGAACCTTCCGCCAGTGCTGCATGTCAGAGCCGTCCAGGCCAAGGAAGAGCCACCCACAAGCTACACATTTACACAAATCAAAACAAGAAGGGTCCAAGCTTCCATCCCATTCCTTCAAAAGCATGGCTGACAACATGGTCAGTCCACCTCCCCTGATGCCATTCAAGCAAAAGGCAGTGAGTTTTGGCTGGAGGCTCGTGAACATGAACGTGTGGCCTCCGTGAGTCTCAGCATGGTAAGAAAATGCTGAGATATTCAGTCACCCTCAAGACAACACAATTGTACTTATTCTTCATTTGAAGAAGTCAGTTTCCCTCCAAAGCAGCCAGTCCTCTCACACTTTTAAATCTCTACAGCACATCCACAGATCACCAGGACAGACTCCATGAATCGTTTGCAGTCAGATGACAAACCCACCTTCCAGTTCACACAAAACTGTTCATCCAGGAGAGCCAGAAGCCAATCAGACCAGAAGCATCAGCAAAAGCAGGGCTGCTAAGTGAACCCCGAGGTTTTCAATGCCTTGCTGGATGAATGCAGCCTCAGAGCCATCAACCCCTTCAACACGTGCCTAATTCAAGCACACAACTTCAATGGGACAATACAAAAAAGGCTTGGCTAAGCTCAGTGTCCCTAAAAAGCAGCAGTGCCAATTATAAATCACATCTATAGTCCCCAGAAGATCTAAAGTCACTACCAGTATTGTACCACACTTCTTCAGATGCAGACATCAATTAGAGCACAGCAGCTGGACGCTCTCCTCACTGGAAGTCACTCCTGTCCTTTCAGACCAATCAGGTATTATTCCTAAATGTTTAAATCTCATCCCTCTGAGAAACAGAGTTTCAACCTTGGCCAGCAAATGTTTGCATCAAGCTGAAATCGTTACCTACCACTAAATGCTGTCAGAGGTTTATGTGGCCTCGGAGGAGTTGGTTTAATTACTTACCAAGGCAGCTGTTTTGGGAACTACAGCCTCCTAACATCCCACTCCTGCAGAAGCACTGTGTGAAGCATGGCTGCTGCCAAGCTCAGAGCAAGAGCAGGGAGCACCTGCTCACACACAGGCAAACACTCAGTCTCCAACTGCAGCTCACACTTGTGGCTTTGTCCGTGTGTCTGCAGGGGTGGCAGAGGCAGTCTGCACCTTCCTGAGGCACTGCTGGACACCCCAGCTCCTGCAGCCCTCACAGGAGGCTGCTGGGGTCACAGCCTGGGATTACCTTTGTCAGGAAATGACAGCCTTGCTCCCTCCTTGCAGTGAGAGTTGTGGCCACAGGGATGGCTTAAAACAGGACAACGTCTCACTCCCAACGCGCACTTTGGAGCAAGAAAAGAAAAACAACCTTAAAACCTCTTGCTTTTTTAAAGTAGGACGGTTTTGTACCTCCTATGTTTATTTTTCAGTTATGGATGTGGGCTGAGCTGACCAGAAGAGTTGTCAGGGATCAAAGGGTTGTAACATCAACAACCCATAGACTCCAGCCTTCAACAGCAGAGGTCTGCACAAGAACCAAGACACAGCCAGGCATGCAGGCATGCATTCCAGAAATCCCTGCATCCCAGATGAAAGCATGTGTCATTACTTCTCAATATTTTCTTGTCCCTACACACACTCTGGAGAAGCACCACCTCCCTGCTGGATTGAGTCGAGTTTCTCACATCAGCCCAGTTTTCACAGATCATCTGGAGATGGAGTTATCTGCTGGTTTCGTGCTTTTCAGAGAGTTTACCCACAGCCTGTCACTTGTCATCAGCTCCTCACACTTGGCTCTACAAGGGCTGGTTAGAAAGAAAGGCAGATAACTCTCCAGTGGCAGGAGTTTCAACAAAGGACAATACAGGGAACAAAACACTTCAAATTATCGAGCAGAACTCTGCAGGACAGACTGTAAAAAAACCCAATTGCCACAACTATACCAACAAGCTGCCAAAACCACGTACTATCAACTCACTTTTACATGGAATTGTCTTGACAAATCAGAAAAATAATTTAAAAAATTATCAAATATATGTTAATTTGCATGTTTCAATCTAGAAATACATGTCCCACCCAAGAGCTAACAAGTTGTGGGGAAGGGGAAAGGAAGGCTTCTCACCTTTTTCCCTACATTTCACAGGCTGTCTCCAGTAATGCCAGACCCAGCAGGAAGTCTGAAAGGTTGGTTATGACAGACACTCAAACTGGGTAGCAAACAAGGTCCCACAGCAAAAAGCAAGCTCCTGCCTGATGTATGCCAATAAAAAGCCTAAAAGTCAGGGCTGATCCACAGTTGCTGAAGTGATTTGCAAGAACTTTTTTACCAGGGTGTAAAGTTATTTCCCATAGCAAATCTTCTGTATTTATTGGTTGCTTCCTACATTGTAAAACACTCTCAGAACTTGAGAGATGCTTTTTATTCCAACCCCAGCACCCCAAACTACTAAACTTGGTGGGGGCATGCAGATTATTTAGTTTAGTTCACTTGATATCTGCATTACAACAGCACTTTGGATCAGATGAAGTGGAGGGACCTTTCTCCCAGACATCTCAGGGAGATGTGCAGGTTTTGCTTTGCCAGCCACCTCAATGTCCCATAAATCCAACCACCACATTTTGCTTTACGGGATCACTTCTGCTCCCTGTCAAATTACAGCCCTGTGACACCTCCCTGCCCTGCAAGACCTCTGCTAGCTCTGGTCCCTGGAACCAGCTGTGACATTATCTGGCTTTTTGCAGAACTCCACAGCTTTTTATTAGTTCACACGAGCAGGCTGGAAACATTAATATAATCACAGACACAGCAGCTAAGTGAGACCTGTAAGACCACAGGGACCAGCCTGCTCAAGATCAGTACAAGACAGGAAAACAAAGCAGGAGGGGAAGCCCATAATAACTGGAATTTCAACTGAAAAATCAGACCAAGCCCTCCTGGAGGCACAAGGTGCCATCATCCACCAGCCACTCATCTCAGCCCTGCCCACAGTCCTTCCCCATACTCAGGAATAGGGTCAAGTCTTCAGGCCAACCTCCTCCAACCCAAGAGACACTGCACATCCCCAGGAGGATTTGGCCCACAGTCATAAGATGTGAGATTAATCATGTGTGTTTAGGGATCTGAAAAGGGGATGAGAAACATTAGTAACTGCTTCTAAATTAATTGCCGTTATTGTTATTTGATTTGCTAAACTCTCTGGGGCTAGATTTTATTTTAGAAAACTATGAACATATCAGATTAATCAACTTAAAATAAATGGTCTTGATTTATTTATTTCTGCTGTATCTACTCCTCTTTAAGCTTGGCAACTCACTGCATTCTTTCCATCCTGTGAAAGAAACAGAACAGGGGCTTTGCTTTATTATTATTTTAAAGGAACCTCTATGAGGCTTAGCAGTTCTAGGAGTTTAAATCATGGCAAAACTATGATGTGAAGGAGGACAAGGGCAAGGCTGGAGCTGCTTTCCACACTCTGCAGGCGCCAGCTGTGCACTGGGAGCCCACCAGCAGAGTCACACCACACAGTCCAAGCACATCACATCTATTCCCCAATAATTTAGGCATCCAAAAAGTTGAGAGACACCCTACCAGGTTTCAACAGGGGCTATCCCAGTGTGAGGAACACTTCTTGCAGAAAAGTCCTGCTAGCAAGGAAGAAGTTTAATCTCCTCTAGCCAGATTTCACTGTTTCTGAATCCTGTGGAAGTTGGGTCAGCATCCTTCCCCCCCTCCTAATCCCCTGCCCTCAGCTTTAGCAATGCAGCAATGCCTCTGCCAGCAAACTAAAAAGAAAAGCCCTCACATATATTATGCTGAAGAATATTAATCTTGTGTTCCACAGAATATTAAGTGGATTACATCTACAGCCTCCAAGGAGAAAAACGTTGATTTCCATGTATCTTGTGCTATTATTCACCCCTATTAGTTTTTCCTACCAGCCTAACATTCATTAGTCATGACAATTTCCCATTAATTAGTGCAGAGCTCAGCTGGCTGGACAGACCAAGCAAGGAGAGAAAGAGTGGGACTTCTCCATGGCCAGGAGACAGATCAGACCACTGTGGCACAGCTGCTGCACAGGAACACATTCAAGGTGAAGAACAAAGCCAGCTTTGGGTTTTCTTGGATGAATTCCTGGTGGGATCACCCTTGAACATCAACATCTCTTTGTAAAGGTAACAGAATAGAAAAGAAAATTGCTGATATCATTTGAGACATGCCCTTAAACAGCAAACATGGAGAGATGGATGTTTCTGGCCCCCTATAGTGGGGGAGGAACTCAATAAAAGCTTGAGTTGCCTGTTCTCACACCCAGAAAGGAGCCCTGGCCCCAGGCTGAAGGAGAACACCACCTTCCAAAGGTGGACCCACCATGCCTGGGTGCTCCCCACCCGTGGCCACTGCACCACCACCAGCACCCTTCCCAAACACCCTCCTCAGCATGGAAGTCCAGCCCTCTGCTCCCTCTAGAACCATTCAAACCATTGCAAAGTGTCACCAGCTGACTTTATTAGAGCTTTACACTTTCTCTACAGAGCTATTAATGACTCTAAAAAGGCACAAGACTGGGATAAGCAGTTTTAATACCATTTAAATGCTTACAATTAGGAGAAAGAGAGAGCCTGCAAGGGCCAGACTCTCAGAGGGCGGCACATCCACTGAAGCTGGAGCTCATGTGAGAGGAGTGTAAATTACTCAGCAAGGAGTAAGCAAGATCAAAGCCACTCCAAAAAGATGCAACCCACTGACAGTGATGCAAACTCAGCCCAAGCTTTACTGAATATTTCACAAGGAGGCTGATGAGTTTAAAAGGCCAGATGGGGTGTTCTGATGATGCTGCACAAAGTAAGGAAGGAAAGGAAATCTCAGGACATATGTCAGACATAATACATGACCAAGAACTCAGCTTTGGCTTGATGCATGAAGACATTCATACTTCCTATTGACATCTTGTTGGTCTGTGCAGGGAAGAGAAACACAACTTCTCAGCTGCAATTCCCAGGCTCCATCCTCTTTTTTATAGCTCCTAGAGTAATTTCAATGCTACACAATAAAGAGCAGAGCAGATAAGAAAAGCCTTATCGGATGAAGTAACTTACAGCTTCCCACATGGGCAAGACAGTGAGCTAATGGCTGCAGAAGCTGATAAGGATGCTCATAACCAGAAATGAAATCCACGTGTTTCAGCAACAACGCGCCGCCAGAGAAAGCAAAATAAACACAACAACAAACTCTGCCAGGCCACCCTAAATCCTCAGAATGCATTACCTCATCCCTCCTTGCAGACCCAGCTGGCCCATCACCGTCTCTCCAGGTCAGAAGGGAGGGGAGATGCTGCAGTTTCACTGTAAGCCAAATGCAGTGTAGGCTCAGCTGAGCTCTGGTCCACCTTACAGCCCCAGGCTACAACAAGGAAGACAAACTACTACAACACCCAGATGCTTCTGCAATCCTTTCCTTCTCTGAAGACCTGATGTGTTGGAAAGAAATATTCATGATGCAGGAAACCAACTCAGCTATCAGCTCCCCCAGATTGCAAGCTATATAAAAGCCAGGATGGACTTTTTGTTCAGAGTACCAAGTACCATTCTCTTACAATCCCTTTAGCATCCATCCCAAGGCCCAAATGCCATTGCTATATCTCATCACTGCCAGAGATCCAGAATGTTCAGTAATATCCAAACTCATGGCAAGCTGCTGGCAGTACAGCTGTGCCCTGGGTTCCCCATATCACTTAGAGTAAACCAGAGGCACAGAATGTGCTCCTCACCACTGAGTCGTTCCAACAGCTCTAACCTGTTGGGTATTATCTCTTCATCTGATTCATCTCCTGAAAATTGACGCCTGCAAGTTATTTCCCTTCCCTCATGTCCCAAACATCACTCTGTGCTGGCAAGTATTCAAGAAAAGCATTTATCCAAAGGAATTTGCTCATCAAGACTTGTAGACACTAAAACCACGTTATCTAATCTTAGGAGAGCATAGTTTAATGGCTACAACACGGGATGAGAGGCCAAAGGGTTTGACTTCTACTCTGAGCACTGCCAGGGCTGCATGGCTTATAAGTGAATCTAAGGAAGGTGTCTGACCACTCCTCACCTTGATTTCCCCTGCTATGAGACCCTCCTAGCATTCCTTTCCTCACAGGGCATGTTATCTATAAAGTCCTCATTAGCATGTGAAAGGAGTTATGGATCTCTGGATGCGTACCTAGGAAAAGTCTGAAGGAGTGGAGAGGCAGGGAGCCTGGAGACACATCCTCTTCAGTGTGCTCAGCACACTCCATCTGTGCTTAGAGAAACATTTGAACCCTTTCCCCCTACAGGGAAAGGAAAAAACAACAATTTCCTTTTTCTTGAGAAAGCTCAGAGGAAAGATTAAATTCTGCGTCTCTTAAGTGAAGGAAATCGTTCAAGATTCTCCCAACAATATCAAGAGACCCCACCACCTCTGGCAAACTACCTGCAGAACCACCCCACAGGCAACCCCTCCCTGTCCCACCCTTTCACTGGATGCCACTGAGTGGCAGAACTGGACTGATCAGGAGAAAAACTAGAGGTCTGCTCTCAGTGTTCCACAAAATCTGGATGTGGAGGTGGGGAGAATCCAGACCTGGCACAAGTGAGACCAGAGCTGCACTCCCAGGGTCTCACAGCACCCCTCCTGCTGGGGGCCAGAAAGGGCTTCTTCTGGTGTTAAACAAACTCTCACTTGGAAAACAACTGAATATCAACAAGCAAGCCAGTATTTCAGCTCTTCTGGGAAGGAAATGGAGTTATTCCATTGGACCTGTTCCCGTCTTTCCCAGCTGCCTCAGTTAACCTTGAAGGCAGAGCACACAGACCACACAGTGCCAGAAACAGCCAAGCACCAGCTGGATGCTTCAATGGAGCAAGGCCTCTGCCCCTAAGGTTGGTCCACAAACCTCCTGCTTTCTCCCAAGTGGCCAAAGACAGTGCAGTGAAGGACAGAAGATATGTCCACTCTGGTCTAACCATATGGAACAGAAAGGTCTCAGGGGAGCAACTGGCTCAAGAATTTGAAGAAAAAACAAAAAAGGCTCAGCTCTGTTTAAGAGGAAAATGTCCCATTGTTCCATAATTAATGGAAAGCAGAAGAGATTTTATGGACTCATTGAGAAACGAGGGTGAGCATTAGAAAGCACTTTTCAGTATTTCATGATCACAAGGTAAGTTGCTTGCATAATACTGACAAAGAACATGAATGCTGCTATCACAAGGCAGTTATGAAACTTGGGCTTTAAATACTGAGTAACAATAACTCAGTAATTAAGTCTCACAAGTAATTTTTTTCCTTCCTTTTTATTTTTTTCCTTAACTGCAAAGCAGATGCTGCAACCTTCAGCTGAGGTATGACTGTCCTCTCTGACAAGGTGCACACATGATGGATGTCCTCTGCTCCCACCACCTCACAGCACCACGGATCCATCCCAGCCCAGAGCCTCCCTGTCAGTCACATCCCTTCTTCAGGCCTCCCCCTCCTTCAGGGGAGGCTTCAAGTTCACAGCAAGGGACCGGCTTGTGAACCTGTGAGGAGCAGGAGGATGAGAGAATAAACCTGAATAACTGCATTCTGCCTGTTAACTGCTAAACCCCCAACAACTCTTCAGTCCTCCTCATGATGTTTTTAGACACAAGCACACATTCTTGGGAATTACTCCAGTGTGACCAGGACACACAGTCTCCTGAACAAGACACACAATATAGAGCAGAAAAATGTCAGGAAAATCAAGGGCAAATGAGCACAGAAGACAGCCCCGCCCCCTAACACCACTCCTAATTTTAGGCAGCCACATTAGCTTGGAGCAGTTTTACTCGTTTCTGATAATGAGCAGAGCTTTTGCATCTTCTCTCGAGGACATTTCATCTGTGCAGGCACTTTGCTTTACACCAGCAGCACAGAAGAGGTCACGTCAACAGGCAAAAACAATCCCAAGATTTAGTGTGAAATGGCCTTGAGAAACCAGCTTCAGCTTCACACTTATGCCTTTTCTCATTGGACACCCACACTTTTTGGGGGGGTATGGTCTGTCCACCTGCAGGGCATCCCCCCAGTTCAGTCACAGGATAAACCTCTGCCTGTGCAAGAGGTGTGATGAGAGCTCCTGAGCGCTCCCACAGCAGCAGGAGCGCTACGCTACAGCAGGAACTTGATAAAGAATTGGGTGATTGTTATCAAACGAGCAGGAGGTGTTCAAGATCTGGTCCCACTGTGCTGGCAGTTTCTCTTCAGGAAGCAACACTCCTCCACCCCTGAGAGAGAGCAATTCCTAAGATACTACACACACAATTTTCTGCAATGCAACCAACTCATGCATTCGATGTCCTTTGGTTGCCTTAGACTGCCTTGATAGAACATCCAAGTGCAAAGTTCTCTTCCTTCAGGTCCTTCAGATCCATTCCTTCTCATCCCTTCACGCCTCAACCTTCCTCCACAGCCCTTGACCACCACCCTCCTGTCTCCTTGTGCCCACATTGGGGCTGCCTAAGGCAGCAAGATCCTGTATGGACACCAGTCCTGTCTGGACTGCCAACAGGCAAAGTCCAGAGAGCAGGATGCACCTTGGAACAGGTGGCAGAAGAGAGGGATGGCAGAGGTAAGGCAGCTTCTCACCTAGACAATGAAAGCACGGCACCAGCAGCTCAGGGAACTCTGTTTTATCACTCAGGGAAGAAGACAGGCAAAGCCTCGCACATTTACCTCCATTTCTTCTTCTGAATTTTCAATAAGCTACTTGAAGTCTTCTATTTGCCCTTTGGATTATGATCTTCCAGGAAGGCCTTTTTCCATTCTTCTCTACAATTATGAGATCTAGGGAAAAATACTCCCCTTTCAAGTTAACTTCTGGTGTCAGCACTTCACAGAATTTCCTGGCAACAGAATGTCATGATGTCAATTGAGAAACCCCTTCCCAAGCACAGGAGCTGGTCACTTCTTGGTGAGCTCCTGCCCCTGGTCACAAGCACCTTCACACCAGGCTGTCACTTTCTTCTGTGGATTGCGAAATCTCATTTATTGAGGAAAAACACCAGTTCAGTAAGAGGAAGCATTTAATAGTGCTAGTAGATGATTAACAGGTGAATGCTCAAGTCAATTGCTGCAGGAGCACTGCGAGTTCCTTAAGGCCATAAAAAACTTCTCACACGTCAGAGACAAGAGGTTCATGGGGAAACTGTGCCTGGCCAAGCCCTCACTGCACGGGACCACAGGGCCACGGACTGCAGCTCTTCACCTTTGTTCCCCAGGCTCCTGGCTGCAGGTCTCCAGCCCAGGGCTCCACACCAGTGGTACCCAAGGGACCTTCCCACAGAGGATTTTATTCCTACCTTCACATTTTCTCATCCACCAGGCTTGCCTCCAAGACCTCCATCCCCATGCTCTGTAGGAATTTCATGCCCTATGCACAGCTGAGCACCCATTCACCCACCTCCCTCCCTCCCACCCTCTGTCCCACCAGCAGGCACTTGTCCTCTGGCCAGCTGAGCCATCTGGCAGGAAGGAAAGTTATCATGGTCCCCACCCTCAGGCAACACCATGTCAAGGCAGCACTGGGGAAGAGAAGTACACAGTGTTGTGTGGCCCTTTTAAACCAAGGCCAGAGAAGGCTGAGGACCTTTGCCTTTTCATGCCAGAGTCACCCAGAGCCAAGTAAAGGTGCTTCAGCACTCCAAGTATCAGTTACTTCTAGGCAATAATATCCTGAATACCCTTCCTCATCCTGGCTTTTACAGAGCAGAGTGAAGAAGTTACAGGGATTTGGCACTTTCTCCTTAACGGGCCATCATTAACAAGTGACTCATATTATATTGCAGCGTGAGTCATCTTGGCAGAGGTCACAAGCATGAGTGACAACCAGTCTCCAATTATTTCCTTCAAGTTGAATTAAAGGTGTATTGTTATGCTAATTTTACATCTGCTCCATCCCATCTTTCCTTCCACTGTCTCCAGAGCAACCTGGGATTTCAGCTCTTGGTCCAAAGTTGCTCTGGAAGAGCTCTTCCATAATGGTGATGTTACAGGTTGTCACAAAGTAGGGAGATGCCAATGGAAAGACTTCTGGATGGGCTTTTAGCTCTGGCAACTAAAAGCCAAAGCAGCTCTCCATCCATCCATCCATCCCTGCTCCACAAGGACAGTGAGCTGCTGTCCCTGCCATATTCCTGCTCTGTTCATGCTTTATTGTAGCAAATGCTCAGGGATCTGGGGCTTGCCCAGAGCTCAAGCACAACTTCCTTCAGGCTGCCACATCATACACATGGCTCCAAGAGCAGGGGCAAAGCTCAGCAAGCAAAATCACTTCAAACTATGCCCAGCATTGTATGAATATTGAAGAAATTATTACACAGCTGGTGTAAAAAGCGACATTTTAAGCCATTTTCTAGCCAGGCAGCCCCCCATTTCAGCCTCTCCTCTTCACTCACCCCACACAGAATGTGCCCATCACAGGTCCCCAGCCAGTGGGACCAGGGCAGGGCACAGTCACTGCAGGACACCTGGCTCAGAGAACAGAGTTTTGCCCATTAGAAAACATGGCCATTACCAGCCTGGTCACCAGCATTCTATTTACATTTACAGCAGTCAAACACAGTAACACTGGCTGTGAGGATCACTTTGGAGAGCATTTGTAAACTGCTCTCACTACTGGAATCCCATTTAGCTATTATAGCCTCTTCAGCCATACTAACACACCAATCCCCACAGAATAGCAATGGGAAGAGCAGAGTCATCACACTATTTACTGAAGCTAATCAATACATAAAGGCTGAAGATTTATTGCACTGAAGACAGCCTGTCTGCATGGCCAGAAAATGCATTTAAAGTCCTTTTCATTTTGTTGCTTTGGCCTCTGGTCCTTTTCCAAAAACATTTCCCTTGCACACCCATTTTTCTTTCCTCTCCAAGCGGTGGCACCTGCAGACACAGGAGAGAAGCCCCTTCCCCAAACACCTACCACAAGTATTCAGTGGGAGCATAAAACAGAAACCCCACAGGTTTAAGGGCACTGCACCTTCCTTTCCAGCCATCTTTCATGGCTGTTTTGGCATCTCCCATCTGTGTGAGTAGCCTGGAAAATTCTGGCCTGTGTTTTGAAGGAGGTCTATGTGCCAGGCACAGACACACGAGCTGTACCACTCATAGCCACATCCTGCTGTCCTGTTCCACTCAGGAGGGACCAGTTAGAACCATGCTTTTTTATATATATATATTTATATACATTATTTTTATACATATATAAATAAAAGACCTTTGTAAGTGCCCTGCAAAGCCCACAGCATATCTGACCTGCTGTGCTTTGGGTGTGACCACCCACAGTGCTGAGATCCCACCCAAGTATCACAGCTAGTGAGCCACAGCTGGGGAGGTACACTGAGCTGCACCAGCAGAGCTCCTTCTCTGGTGTCATCCTGGCTCATGATTTGGGGAGCAGTAGCATGGCAGGCAACAGCCACCAGGCTCAGTGCTCCTGAAGCACCAATGTTAATTAAAACAACCAACATCTGGCAAGTAGACCAGACAGTTGTCCTGGTCACTCTATCAGGTATTTGGCCCCAGTGTAACAGAAGTGTAGAATGGTTTGGGTTGGAAGGGACCTTTAAACTCATTCCCCACCATGGGCAGGGATGCCATCCATAGATCAGGTTGCTCCAAGCCCCATCCAACCTGGCCTGGAACACTTCCACGCATGGATCATTTGCCATTTCTCTGGGCAGCCTGTTCCAGTGCCTCACTACCCTCTTAATACAGCTAAGAAAGACTGCAGTGAGGTAGGGAGGAGACCTGTGCCTTCACTTCAGCTAGTTTATCTCAAAACCACACTAAGCTTTTATGCTTTTGTATGAAAGAAAGAGGAAGAGACAAATATATTCTGATGTACAGGGAGATTTCTATTGTTGCCTGGACATCAAACAGCACCCAATTAGTCCTGCAAGGATCTGACCCACAAATTATGAAAATAAATGCCTCTGAAGCTTTGATCTCTTGTATTTCTATAGCATGCTACAGCAGTTATTAGACACATTTTATTAGGCTCAAGCTGTGCGATCTTTTCCTCAGCAAAGGCTCCACCACCTCCAATGCATCCTAAAGTCACCATCCAGAGGATTAAGGGCATGATCCCAAACAGCCACTTCTGTCATGCACTAAACACATGACTCAGCTGGCAGTAGGCTTTTTCCTGCTGAGTTTCAAAATTAGGAGAAAAGGGAATTTTTAAAAGAAAGGGGAGGGGAAACTGTCAGCCACATAAATTTTTTACTCTTTTTTTGTTAGCTTATAAAGGAATATGCATGAGGCAATATCCCTGGCTTTTAAAGAGCACTGCTTTTAGAACAATTTACTGCTCTGAAAGCAACACTTTCTGCACCCCAAAATGCCACTGCTGGAGGGGGAACAAGCAAAAACTGTAAGAAAAGGTTTTGTGCACTCTGAAGTCAAAAACCACACGTGCACTCAGGCAAGCAGAAACGCCCACCCTCGCTGCAGCAGGAGCACTCAGAACCAAGAGGATGTTGACCTTGCATTGCTCAGGCTTTGCTCAGAGGAGCAGCTCACTGCTCACAGCTGCACAAACCAGGCAGGGACCACGCCTGTTTTCACCCCAGTGCATCCATAGGAAGGACCATGTCACCTGCCCAGGTGGCAGACACCTCACTGACTGGCTGGGATGGTGTTTGCATGAAACCATCAGTCTCTGACAGGGCTCCTGTGGCAGAGCAGAGCTGGTTACCTGCAGCAGAGCAAAGGGAACACCTTCTGCTGGTCAGGGTAGCACCTTCTGAATGTGGGGCAGGACATGCTGCTGGCTCCCCTCGGATAGAAGCAGGAGCTGGTGTTCAATCTGGCCACTCCAGTGCTGCCCATCTGATTATCATCATTCACTACCAACACACAGCCTTGAACTTCTGGCAAGCACTGCAGCAAATTAACATGGAAAAGTGATATTCTGGATCAAAAGGAAAGGCTTTCTGATTGGCCACTACAAAATAAAAATCAAGTGTACAGAGAGATAGAACTGAGTGCCAACTAAACTTCTTATCAGCGTTTCCCAACCTTGGTGGCTTTTCCTCTCCTTTCACTAAGGAGCCATTGCAGCAGCTCCCCAGGGCTGAGGGCCTTTGTGCTGGGCATCCTCATCCCACTGCAGGAAGGGGATGCTCAGCCCCTCATCTAGAAACACCCATGGAGGAGGAATGCAGGGAGAGGGGGAGTATCCACTTTCCAAGGACCGTGTTCCTCAGCCAATGCTCCTTTAGAGATCACACACGATTTACATAGGAAACATCAAATCTCACTCAAGTAAATTGTTTTCCTGAGCCCAGAGCAGACTGACCATCAGTTTCAATGTGCAGCCACAGTTCAAAGTGACAAAACAGGACAGGAGAAGGGGGCTGGGGAGAAGGAAATTAAAGCTACTGGCTTTCTAAGTGGGAAACAGGACCTCTCACTAAATGGAGCTATCAATGACTCAGGCTAGGGAGTTTTGACCTGCATCCTGCTTTAATGGTTGTGTGAAAGGCAACAAAAAGGCACCTGAACATCAGCAAATGGAAATCTCATGTGACAGAGGCTCTACACCTGCAGTCAGGGCCAAAAACGCCATCAGCAGGAAGAAAGGATCAGCCAAAGTCCTGGGAGAGGGAATGAGGGTCTGTCTTTCACTCCACAAGGCTCCCAGTCTCTTCTGTAGCTGGCAGCAAGTGAAAACAACATGGCAGCCCAGGGCAAGCAGCTGCCTTCAGGTGGTAGGTCCTGAACCCTCAACACCATCCTCCACACCCCAAGGCACAACAGTTTTGGCCAATGCTGTTTCTCCACACCATGCACCCTTCTGCCTGCTGGTAGTGTTTTACTAGGGGAAGCACAGGAAATCCAGCAGGATTCTCCCCCTTCATATATGAGGCATGAAGAAATGAGGCAGGGATCAATATCCCATCCTTGGTCTGCAGGTCAGAGTCACAGATCTCCCACTGGTGCCTATAATTACCCTTGAAAAGGGTAAGGGTGCATTAGGAGGAGCCAGGTAAGGGTTTGCAGGGAGCAGCTCAGAGCCTGAGCCCAGGAGGTGATCCCAGCTTTCACCTGACCTGGCCTCACATAAATCATGATTTCCAAGGACACCTCCTTCCTAGCTGGGTGATTCACTGGGGGGATTTACATACAGATCAAATGGAAACTTTTCCTCCCTCCCCCCATACAAACTGTACCACTACATCTACGAGCCTGGCAGATAAAAACTGCCTTCACAGAGCAAGGTCAAAAATCTCCTCTAACTGCTCTTTGTCACATGGATTAAAAACAGACCCTTTATTTTAAATATGCACACGAATCAAACACTCTTTGTTGCTTCAAAGTTTGATTCAACAAAGTGCTCGTGCTCAAACTTCAGCCTGCTCAAACATATATTTTGTTATAAATTCACTCCAAATTATTAATTTTTATGGCTGCCCAGGAAAGGAACACTAGTGAGAACAGAGAACTCTCCAAGCCTTAAGAACACCATAAACTTCTGTGTTGTGGAAGAGCTGCAGAGGTGAGGAAGAGTAACCAGTGCTGAAGAGTAACTGCAGAAGAGCAGCAGCTGGGCTGCACAACCCCAAAAGGCAGAGAAGAGAATACAATCAACCCCAGAGAAAGATTTGACAGAAGACAGACACTGTTCTATTGTAAGTTTCCATGAGCACACACAAGAACATGCATAGGTGCACACAGGATACATGTTTGTACCAATGGCTCAAGGAACTGGACATCACCATCCCTTCTGGATGATTTAAATTACAGGAAAGACTTAGATCAGAGGTCAGAAATAAATTATTTTCTCTGAAGGTAGCAAGGCACTGCAACATAGAGCCCAGAGAAGCTTGGATGCCTCCTACCTGGAATTGTTCAAGGCCAGGCTGGACAGGGCTTGGAGCAACCTGGTCTAGGGGAAGGTGTCCCTGCCCATGGCAGGGGTTTTGGAACTGGGTAAGCTCTGAGGTCCCTTCAAATCCAGGCCATTCTATGATTCTGTGATTCAGAGACCAGTATTCTGCTGCCAAGTTTTACAGTTTAGAACTCAAAAGGCTCCAAAATAGACAAAGTACATGGATACTGTCATGGTCCATAGCTTACACATGCACTGAATGACACTGGAAGAAGATGAAGTCCCTGATGGAATACTCTTGAGAGTGTCTTTCCTCAGGAATTGTGAATATTAATATGCATTTGTTGAGTATCTGCCCCAAATTTTGCATGGTAGCATTATCATGTAAAACACAGCAAAATAAGCTTTTCATGTCTTTTTTTTTAATCTCTAGGAGACATCTCTAGTCAAGTTTGTTCTTCTTTCTATTTAAGAAGGTGACCTTTACAAAAGCTGCCCAAATTCTGTTGAGCTACAGAGTTTTTTTTAAAAGGTGCTGGAATAAGAAATTGAAAATAATAGTGCCAGAGTAATGCTCCTGAGTGGTGGCTTGCAGTGCTTATACCCCATTAGAACTTCTCCTAAATCTTTAATGATGCTGAAATATGCCATAAACTGACAAAGTTCTAGAAACAGGACAATGTTTGAGTTTTGTGGGTTTTTAACATGTCAGCTTTTATCTTCATTGACAGTGATCAACTAATGCAAACAAAGGGCCACTGAAACTTCACTTGTATACAAAGCAAAGCTAAAGGAAGAGTAGTGACATTTTTGGGTTTCTTCCAATCCTTCCCAGCAACAGCTAATACTCACCGGCTCCTTAAATTCTGTGCTGTCTCCTCTCCAAGCCTGAGCATTAAAGGCCAGGCTTTTCCAAAACAACAAACGATTTTGGGATACAGTTTCCAGAGAATGCACGGTCAGCACTTCACTAAAGTAAATAACAAAAGCCTGGGTTTTGCTAATGAGTTCAAAACAAAAGCAACGTCCAGGTACATGAAGAGAACAATTGCTTCTTCCCCAAAAAGGCTCTTTTTAAACCCCCTGCCTTGCAGGAAACCCCTCAGCCAAGCTGTATGTCCCAGGTGAGCCTGGTGAGCTACGTCCAGGGTGAGCCCCTGCCCAGGAGAAAAGGAGCAGCTGTGAGCAGGGGGGGATTGCTGGCCCCAAGCCAGTCCCAGCCCAGGGGTTATCAGCTCCCTGGGAAAGGTTTTCCTCCCTGTGATCTTTTACAACCTCCCACACACCTTGCAAAGCAACTCAGATGAATCCAGCTGTGGCAGCTACTGCAGAAGAGCCCACAGCCACCGCTGGTTCATCAGCCAGAGGCCCAGCCCTGCAGATGGATGCAGCAGAAGAAAAGCTACTGACCTGAATATTTGAGAAGGATCAAGGCCACTGCCTTCAGCAAGAGATGACAGGCTCTTGCATTCCCTGAGACAAAAAAAAAAAAAAGCAGGGGAAAAAACACCAAACCCAGCCCCATCTTTCTGCTCTCTCCTATTGGAATCAGCTGTGCATTTACCACCAGAGACCACAGCCCACTGCATCCCTCCTCACACTCATTCTCATTTTATTGCAAAAATCTGCTTCTCCAACACGCCTGTCAACAGCCTGTGCGAATCCCCTGTTAATCATTATTCTGCTAATAGCACTGCCAGGTCATCCTGCTATTAAACATGCTGAGTGGACTAGCAAAAATATCTCCTCACCCATACAAAAGAACATCATAATGTAGTTTATCTTATCTATCCCCTTGTCAGTATAATTCTCAGTGCTACCTGTTCGATGGCCTCATCGTTTTAAATTACACTTTTCTGCAACATTAACGATCCTCATTACCAGCACCAACACTGGAAGATCTCTGGTTTAAGAATCCTTCCTGTCCTGGCAGGCTCAGCCCTCTGCACCCACAGGGGCACTCCTGGGTACCACAGCAGGAGCTCGGTGCCCAGTGATGGACAGAAACATGTCACAGAGAAGGCAGGAGCAGCCCCAAGTGCGCTTACTCGATGCACCAGGCCGTGCATTTTAATCAGAATTCAGTGCTTTGTTCCTGGCCCAGCCTCCAGCACATCAAGCAGATGCACTGCTGTGGTGGAGCCTGACTGTGTGGCCAAAATAAACTCTACAGCGTGGCAGAAACAGGAGCTCCTGCCACTTCCTCTGTCACCTTCCAGCCCGGCCCTCCAAATCCCACCACACAAGGCCGCGGGCAGTGGCGAGCTGAAACGAACGATGTGTGCAGGGCTCTGCCTGGGCCATGCTCAGCCTCCAACGAGACACTGCCATCCTGCAAATCCACCTCCCGTCCCTGGGACAGGAGGAGGAAAGCCAAAGCAAAGGACTGGGCAAACTGGAAGTCAAAGGTGCACTTTTCTTACACACATTTGCCTGTGGTTCATAAACCCCAGCCTCCTGGAACATTTCAGTGACTCAGAGATAAGCATCCTGAGTGCTTCCTTTCCCTGCTGCTGGGAGCAAACCATCCCCTTGGCCGGATTTTTGGGTCATTACCTGCTCCCAGCATTTCACAGAGTCACCCCTCAGCCCTTTCAACACACCAAGCAGCACAAGAGCAACATGTCCTTCACCCAGGCTCATCTACAAACCCGCAGCAATGTGACACTTCTTTTCTAATATATAAAAATTTTGCAAGGCTGGGGGAATTACTCCTCCCTGCCATGTTTTGTGCTCAGGCAGCAAATTTACTATCGATTTCTGATTCAGACCCCACGGAATGATTCACGCTTCGTGCCCTATCTGCTGAATTTACGACCTCTAACAATTATTCTAAGTGCTAGAGGAGCTTAGTTTAGAAGAAGATCTATTCCTTGGCAAATTAAGCTCCTATTCTTGTCTCGCTTGCAAACCACGGCATCTCTGATCATTTACAGGAAAGTGCCATGGCAGGACTGTCCCCCTGAGAGAGGGCAGAGGTCTGAGTGGCAGCAGCCCCGTGCTGGCAGAGTGGGCACTGCCGGGCAGGGGAGCCGGGCTTTGCTGTCCCACCCCCTGTCCCCTTGTCTCCGGTTACCCTGAAATGCCAGCACTGCTCTGCTCGCCGACCAGGCACTGCTGCTGAGTCTCAGGGGGAGGCAGGCAGGGAGGGAACAGACATTTCCTCCTAAAGCAAAAACAAAACCCCGACTGTATCTGGTGTGCATTGCTATTAAAAAGCCACAAACAGGAAAAAAAAAGCCAAAAAAACACCAAAACAAACAAACAAACAAAAAAAAAAAAACAACCAAAAAAAAAAACCCTAACAACATTTGAAAACGGTTTTT